>CAJVPY010001919.1:0-17731 GCA_910591965.1 Dentiscutata erythropus | reverse complement strand
TATTTTCATTTAAAAATTATTAAAGTTTATTATATTTATTTATTTATAAGGAAAAAACCGAGTTACCGGTTCGATTCCGGATTTAAATGACACGATTCCGGGTTTTAATATAGACTCGAATCGATTTTCCGATTCGAGTCCGGGTTTTCATAAAAACCCGGACCGAACCGGACCGTGCGGGACACTACTATTTAGCCAGCCGATTAGCCGATATTTTAGTCGACTGGCTTAGCCAGCCGACTAAAACCTTACGGCTTAAATCACTAATCTACGGTTTGTATTGTTACTGGGAAAAATGGAATACAAAAACTCAACTAACCAACCAAACAACCACCAAGGCAACAAGAAAGCCTATCGAAAGAGACGCTTAGATTTGGCGAGTGGAATGGTTCTAAGGCTTCGGTAATCCTTAGACAACACGAATCACGTGACGAAATTCGGTTTAACAATGCTTTAACCACTGGAACAAACCCGCAAGGAAAATCAAGTATCCCAATATGTCAGGGCACAACACTCGGGGTAATGCAGTAATCACACGATAAGTTAACAATGACGATTCTACTATAGAACTTAGTAGATTGTCGGAAAAGGGATCATTAAAGATATAAGGGACAATGGCTTTTGAAATTCCACGATTGGAATCTGCTATTGCAGTGGGCGAAAAGGCCCTTTATTTATAGAGAATTCTATCTATGTAATCGAATGCTTATAAGTCTTAAAAGACTTATAACACTTATAATGCTTATAACACTAGCTTTAAGTCGTTTAAGACTTTTAAGACTCATCGCTCTTATATCCTACCCAAATAAATCAAGGATCGTCGCCACCCAAAATAGATATTGCGGTACATACGTAATGTCAGCCGACCGACTCAAAATTAAAATTTCCAAGGTCCAAATTTCTCGGGTTACAGTATCACCGGCACCAGAGACCCGTAAAATTTTAGGTTCAAAATTTTTTTAAATTTAATAAATTTTAGATAAATTTTATTAAGTTCATTCTTTTGCTTCGTTGAAATATAACATTGTAAGCATTTTTAATAATTTAGTGTTTAAATTTTGCCGATTGTTTTGAAGAATGTTATTATAAGAACACAAGTTTGTAATTTAAAATGATTAGGAATCAAATCGCGCTAAGTAACCTAAATTTGTACATCAATATCCAATACAAACTAATCATGTACTTTATGTCTTAGAAGTTAAATAAGTTAAGTTTATATAAAATTTTTATTAAAAATAAAATACGCATCATTAAGGATAGGCAAATCGAATATTTTTTGAATCTACTGCGCAGGCCCCCATTATCATATTATAACGGATTACTAATATATATACAGTGGATTATTTATAGATTGACTCAAATTCTTTAATAATTTATCTGACTAAATGGTTGAAACTTTATTTAAAAGCCTCAAAACATCGAATTTTATTATAGCTTCAGTCAAAGCGAAATTCACATTCAAACATATTTAGGATATAAAAATTTATGTTATTTCAAAATATTCACTATGCAAAAATTCGTAATCTTGAGCTTTGACTACACAATGTATAAATACAAATAAAAACCAATCTTCACGTTTATTGGTTGTGCTGTTTTACACTCAAGACCACATGTTCATTTAATAGCCAATTACCAAATGGTATCTATTAAATAAGTAAACTTAATCCGCTATAAGCATGGTTATTATAAATGTCTAATATCAAAGGAAATTTATTATTTAACATTTGAACTCATCCGTTATAATAAGGGATCCCGTTTAACGGGTCCGTTATAGCGAGGATAGAGTGTATAAGAATCGGTTGATTCTGATACTATATGGTTCAACACAATACCTTTCTCGTGCTTTAACAGTATCTCACATATCATTTTGAATATACATGCATTATTTCAAGAACGTGCGCATGTGCGCTATTCTGAGATAAAGACCTATTCTTTAACATAAGGTGACATCTATGCTATTTGTTAATTGACATCAAAGAGTTCAATATGTTATTTCACTCTTGGATATTTATTTTTAGGAAGAACGATTTCCTAAATAACATCAATTAGCGAAAATGATCAATATCAATCGAATTTTAAATTTTTTTATACCATCCAATTTGAACCAAGAATTATTCGATTTTGAGTGATAAACCACATGATATCAATTACATCGTCCTCATCCGCCTTACCTGTTACGTACGTACGGTTATTACCAAAATCACGTGATCATTGAAATTTTGCTAATAACTTATATACCTAAATGTCAATTGGTCCCAAATATACTTGACCTAAGTATCAATCTAAAAATTAATTTAGGCCAGACATTTAGTCAAAATTTAGCAAATTAACATCTAAAATTAGGCCCAACATATATAATGAATGACGTAGAAAATAAACTCAATCGAACAGAAACTAATGTTGAACAGTATACTTTCTATTTTATGTCAAAGTATTTTCAATTATTTCGTACACAAATATTCTAAATATTCAATCCACACGAACATAGATCTATCAGAACCACAATAGTACCAAATATACATGCGTAAATTTGCTAACTTTATTTATTATTGAATGAACGATTTATATGACGTACAGTATAATAATAAGTTTTTTTAAAGTTTACGCGTTTGTTTCAAATAATTTGTATTTATTTTCTCTCGAAATGAAAGCGCGTCTCTCTTGTCTTATTTTATTAAAAAAATTTTTTTTTAAAATTAATTAATTAAATAATTGAATTGGTAATGAATAAACTTAATACAACGAATGTATCATCTTGAAAAGGAAGCGAAAACGAGGCGGAACTATCTATAATTTTTCAAAGATTAATGAATGAATTTTTTTTAAAGTTATTTTTTTTCTTAGTTTTTTTCTTTCGAAGCGGAACTACTTATAATTTTTCATAGATTAATTGAAGATAAATGAATGAGGGAATTTTTTTAGTTTTTTTTTCTTTTCTTATTTTTTTTTCATTTTCTCATATTTTTTTCTATCTCTAGATATAAATAATTTATGGATGTGAAATAATCGTGGAGTAGGGAGGAGGAAATAAAAAAAGAAAAAAAAAATAGAATCGACATAGATCATGTTTAATAATTTAATTGGTTTTTTAAATTAACGTAACTTTGTCTTTCATCTGCATCGGCTTCTGCCCATAGCCTAAAGGTGGTGAATCTTATTACATTATAATTGTTAATGCCAAGTCGGCGTGCTTCTTGCATTACACTTATACGGCATAAAGTTTGACAGTTCACTTGTCGGCGTCTTCGATATTGAAGCCCACCCGGCAAATGTGTTGAACGCCAATGAGAGTGGATTATATCATATTGTGCGGGGAATATATTCGCCCTATTTAAGGCATTAATAAAATTTTGGACTTGCATTCCGAATTGAACGTTAGCCATCATTTCTCTACATTAGAAAGAGCGACCTTTTTCTTCTTACGTAGCATTAGGATTGATGCTGTAATTTATAGTTAATCAGTTTCGACATTTTGTCTAAACATGTCATGCTTCCATGCAGCAACAATGAACTTGTAATGACTCAAAATGCATAAATCGTACTTGAGTAGATTGCATTGAATTGACGATCGGTAGCTTTGATTCAATACCTAAATTAGGTCGTCACCTAATGCGTATTGTCGCAGAAGGCGTACATGCGTGAGTAGTAGTAAATAAAAAAACAACTGTTAATTTGGGAATTGTTACGCGTCTCTTAAAGTAGATTACATGATTATGTAAGAATTTTTTATTGAAATTTCCTAGCTAGTTCGTATATAAGACAAATTTATTTAGCAATTTTGGATTTTTGTTTGTGGCTTATAGTAAACTTTAGCACTATTTTAACTCAAATTTGGATAGCCATTCAAATATTCTCGCACATACGCAAGCAATTTGAATATAGGATTAGTTAAATAATAACCAATTTTCGCCTTTTCATAGTTCTGATTAGATTCCAAGATTAACAAGAATTAATGTAACGGTAATGAAACACGGTAGTAAATATGACCTGCAGAATCTTGCATTATGATGTTTTGCTTTAATGTTCGATTCATCAAAAAACCATTGTTAATTGAATATTCGTGTGCGACATTCCGTTTGTTTGTTTTTTTTTCTTTGATGAATTACCGAGAAAATTTGTGTTTCTAGAATTTCATACAAATTTGGTATTGTGCAATGTGTACTATTAACTTTAATAATATACGAGTTGGTTACAAAATTGTGTATATTACGTGTACTTATATCAAAGGAGTAAATTCTAAAATATCGTGATAATTGCCAAAATCAGATTGCCAATCTTTCAGCCATGTAGACAATTTTTTTTCAAAATTATAGTAATTGAATAGCTAATTTAGTATCATGATTGTTAAAGCGAATTTATTATGACATTCCCAATGCAAGATAGTACATAGGCTTCATAAAGAACATTCTTTTATTCAGTTCAAATGGCTCTGTAGTAACTAAAAACTCTCAATGATATTATATAGCAATGCATGTTTTGTGTAAGGGAATGAGATCAATTCATTGTTTGAAATTTCAGACTCGAGTATTGTTCTCATGAGAACAGCACAATAAATATAGAAGTTCTTAGATTATTATTTATGTATTATTATTTATGTTCATTAAAAAAAAAAAAGCCAACCAACCACAGCACATATTACAGTGATAGTAAAAAAAATTTTTTTGATTATTTAATGTTTAATTTGCAATAAGTTTTGCCTCGATTGATGAAATTAATAATCATTAATGTTAGGTAAATATATATTTCTAAATTTACTTTAGATTAATACTGTTTCTCATTACGTAAAATCATTTGACGCTAATTAGATCATTACGATTAGTTACATGACAAATTTGCATGCCAAAATCACGCAGCTACTATTTAAGGTTTATGGGAACACTGGATCCATCATGTTCATAGTGATAAGTTCCAAGTTTCGGAAATAAATCACACCAGTGTTCAGTATCACATATATTTTTAATAGGTCAACTAATAAGGATCTAAAATTGAGATAGAGTGAGATTTTTGGGGTGCTAAACATTTTTACTTAGAACACAGATATTAATTGTTAGCTAGTTTTTGTGAAAAATTCTTTCTGTAAATTGCTTCTGTTATATTCTTATGAGAAGTATTTGAATATCAATCTATCCGTATCAATCCATTGTTAATTTTAAATTTTAAATTCAGATATAATTGATTTTTTTGGGCGATACTTAAGAGATTTCTTGTTCGGATATATCCAAAGAATCAACCTCTAATTTTGAGATATCTTAGGATTTTATCTTATGAAAATCATATAAATCCATAAATTAGAATACTTCCCGTAGAAAATGCAACTCAAATCATGATTTGGTCTGTAAGTACAATAAAACTTAAACAATCAATGCCTTGCGAAAACAAAATGTGCCACAGTTGTTAATTAATATTAATAAAAAATTTAATTGACTTATATATTGTTGCTTAAAATGTGTAGGCATAGTCTACGGTTCAATATAGTTTGTTAATACAATCTCTAGTCAATTCGTATCTTTGCTTTAAAACAACGTTAAACTGTGTAGCAGTTCGAGAAAAGTATGATGAATTACTCGCGTTACAAATATTGTACACAAATATAAATAACTATAAATAGCTAGTACTACAGCTTGTTTACATGGCGTGAATGCCTTTCTAAAGAATATACTAAATTTAAAAGGTTGTATTATTGGAATGTGCTGAAGGCCATATTTGGTTATACGTACGTACATAATTTTATATTATTCGAAATCACAATATCTGATGACTATATTGTAAAATAATTGTGAAAATGTATCTCAAGAAAATAATGTCAAAATATTTTGGGTTTCTATCAGAAAACCGCATTTTTAAAACCATCGAAAATCCGAATGGATTAGAACTTGATATTCCTTATTATAATTATGGTTTTGCAATTGAAGTTCAGGGTCTTCAGCATGAAAATATCGCAATTTCTTTTATAAAAGCCAACCTAGTATCACCCATAAAAAAATGCAGCTGATGCCATGATCCGATAATTCAGTGAATTTTTTTTTTTTTTATGCCATAATAATGCACTTAGCAATGATAATTTTATCAAATATATATTTTAACAATTTTTTTTTTAACTAAACACTTTAGCATTTGTTTTAAATAGTGCACATATAAAAATAATTAAAAGTTGAATTATGTGAACCAATACATTGTACTATGATTTAAATCCGCCAAGTTCGAGAAATTGTTTTGCGGTTTTCAAGTTTTTTTTAATGTCAACCATATTTTCTAAGGCTTTAAAATTTGAACGGACAGAATTTAGCCAAATTTCGATTCGGCTTATTTGTGAAATGTTTAGAATTTTTTTACTCTAATATATAATAATTTGAAATATATAATTTAATGTTGACATTTTAAAAGAATACAATGTTTCCTACTTCATCACATAAGTGATTTAAATTGGTTCATTCGAATTTTCTTTATCATCGCGCTGTTAAGTATGAAGTTATTTTTATTGCTATCTTATTTCGTATGTATGAATCGCAAGTTTTCCATAAAATCTTTATATACAACATACGGAACAATACAGTATAATAATAATGATTAATATTAATAATCAAGAAAAGTTAACCGTCCTAATCACGTGATGATCAGTAACGGGAGATACTAGGTTGGCTCTTTTATAAAGGTGATCCAAATAATTTTATTAAACAACAAGAGCGAAATCAAATCAAGAAAGAATTATGCGGAGAAAACGGGATTACAGTCAGTCAGTACGATCAATACAATACATCAAGGGTGTTCCCAAGCGCCTTAATCAATGGGGCATAAAGCGTCGGGAAATAAAAAGAATGAAATGAATGTGTCATTTAAATCAACAAACTTTTACAACAGACCTCCTTTTTTTTATACCTGTCTTGAAAATTTTACAATCAATTGAGTTTTCAAAAAGACCACACAAAAGTAACATTGCCATGGATCATCATGTTCAGCGACGAATTATTATTTTACTTCTCGCACTAAACATTTTTATGAATGATAAAAAAATCAGGAGGCTCAAAAAACAATATGTTTTGTTGTTTAATACTTCAGAAGAGGTAGAATCCGTATCCGAAGCTGAATCATCATTAGAAACTGTTTCTAAATTATTTGACGCCTTTGACAAAAAAATAAAAATAAAAATAAAAATAAATATTATTAAATTATTATATTTCTAAATAAATATGCGAATAACACATCTTTGGATTCAACAGCAACTTTATGGATTCATAAAAAATGGAGGCGGGATATTGTTGTTAGAATAACATATTATAATGCTTCGTCAGAATATTTTCGATGATTCACAGCATTTGCTTCTTATTTAACGGTTGGTTTTGTTTTTTTTTTTATTTTCGTGTTTTTTATTTTTCATTTTTGACGAATAATAAAAGGACCGTTCAAATATTGATTGCAATGTTTATTTCAATTAATTCTATTAAATGAGCACCATTACGATCACTAATTAATCATATCGAAGATGATTCTTGAGAAATTTCAATTACATCGTAAATTACATATTCGAATTCTCATAAAAATTTTATATAAATATAATTTTGCTTGAGTGCCATTGCGATCACTTGCTAATCACATCGGAATGACGCTTGAGAGCACCCCAAATCCAATGTTTTCATTCGCAATAAGTAATTCTCCTTTAGCTTGACATTCTTCAGATTTTAATTCTTTGATTAGTTTTTTTGTTTCTATAAAGACGCATCCTTCCGTACTTGGACCAATATATTACGAAGACTCATATGTAGTTATTCCAGAGTATTTTCGAGAATTGGGTCCTATTTGAGTAAACCTAAAATTTTAAAGCTTATACTTTATTTCCATTTTTATTATTTTCCATTTATGAGTAAAATGTGTGATGCATCAGAAGATTTGGATTCGAGTAGATGACGATACCTGACTGTATTTCTTCCTCGTTTAGTTCTCAGTCAGGAATAATAATATAATCAGAGACTTTGCGATGCTCACCGACTCTCATTGTGGAAGGCCAAATGAAATCTGTGCCAGCTAAGACTAAAAAAAGATATATTAATAAAAATGCAATCAAGCTGAATCAAACTTATTAAGTACCGTAAAATTTCTTCCTCTCATTTTTGTTTTCTGTAAATTCTTTGATTCATAGTCTTTCTGCAAACTTTTCGTAGTCGCCTTTGACAACTTCATTATTCATTATCGGTTTCGAAGTTAGTTCTGTATAAACTGGTGCATCTATTTTTACTGAAGCTGTGTTCTTTTGTTTCTCATCCTTGAGGCCAATGAGTCCTTCAAATTACAAACTTTATTCGAAATCAGAATAATTTTAAGAATATATTTCAGAAAGTGCGGTATCCAAATCATGAGAAGCTTAATGATCTATCAGAAAAAATAAATCGAATTGTGACGTTTAGCTGAAATGGATGATATAATGTCGGAAATTTCGATTTATTCCTCAGACTTATACAAGAAATTAGAACATAATAAAAAATGAAAGTGCGAACCAGAAAAGATATTACTAATTCAGGTGGGTTGGTCAACATTTCAACACCTATAACACCATACGAACAAAGGTAAGATGAGTTTTATCTCAATACATTCCAGCATTTTATTCGCAAGATCCTTCTATGTGGCTTGACAGATCCGTGACCCGCACTTCAGAAAATCCGCCTTGGCTAGGTTCACAATAATAGGCATAATTTATATTTAAAAACTGTATAATTTGTATTTTACTGCAAGCATAATTTAGCCGAAGTCTTATCATAATTCTGAAACTCTAGTGTTCAGAAATTTTATAATCTATTACGATACGTATATGTTATTGTCCACGAAGTGGGCAATAACCAAGAATTAGATGATCGGATAATGACAGAGTGGCGAAGCAGCCAGTGTGCTATTCAGTCATTATCCGATCATTTGATTTGAGATCGATATTTGGCTATGCCCATTTCGCGGATAATAACTGATTTATTCCCAGGTTCTATTATACTTCTACACTATTTTTTCAAGTAAAATTACGTATTTCATAAAGTCTAGCTTCTTGCACAGGTCTTATGTGACAACCCGTGCCTTTTTCATTTACTTATTGGCACGGGATTGTTACGTCAGACACCGTGTAATAATTGTATGGGTATATTGAATACACACGGGTTCATATTTAAATCCCGTGCCGAAGACACGGGATATGAACCCGTGTGTAACTGGGTTATACTAATAATTAGGGCTCTGCAAGTGGGCACGCCGGGCACATTGGCACCAGGTCAGGCACTAGTGCGCCCATGCCTAAGGCACAAAAGTGCCAAGGCATTAATGTGGTCATGGGCACAAATGCCAGGCATTTTATGGGCATGGGCACAAAAGTGGCAGGTACTATTATGGCACAGCACAATATGCTAGGCAAAAAGGTGCCAAAAAGGTGCCAGACACAAGTGCCAGGCAAAGCGTCAGGCACAATTAATTAATAAATATTAAATTTTTGTACCCATTCCCATGCCCATGCCAAGTTTTTGTGCCCGTGCCTATGCCTATGCCAAATTTTTGTGCCCATGTCCATGCCCATGCCTGAGTCTTCGTGCCTATGCCCATGCCCATGCCCATGCCCGAAATTTTGTTGGGTACGGGCACGAGCCCAGTTTGCAGACCCCTACTAATAATGCTTGTTAGTAGAGATAATTAATTCTTAGTATCATGTTAAAGTGCGAAATAAAATAAGTGTTTTCTTTAAAAAATTTATTATTTTTTTGATATGAGTCCAAAAAGAATTACATTGAATAGAGCGCTTGAATTTAAAGACGATTTCTATAGATAGGCTAACAAACTTTTGTGTAGATTTTGTCAATAATTATTTTTTTATTTCAAATATCTGATATATTACTCTGATACGCTTTTATAATTTTAAAAACATTAAATTGCATTTTTTAATAATCAGCAAATCGCATATTTTACACCGCACGCATAATTTATCGCATAAATTCCGTATCACTGGTACTAAATAGGTCAGTTGGTTGGCTTTATAATATTATTAAATTTATTTGACAAAAGTCAAAATAAGGTTTATTTTTCGCTAGTAACAAGTTCCTAAAGTTTGTCTAACAATTAGTATAAGATATAAAGTATTTTTCAAATTTTTTTAAATTTTTTTTCAAGAGCAAAATTTTCAATTTTTATATTTCTTGCAGTAAATTCCTTTAACGTTAATACGTATTTGGTTACATGATCTGCACATACAGTCAAACTTCTCTATAGTCACACCCTTAGGATACAAAAAGCGTGATTATAGAGAAGGTGCTAACTATTGAGGTTAAATTTGTTATATTTATATTTAATAAAAAAATGTGCTTATATAGGAGGTGACTACAGAGAGGTTTGGCAACTAAAAAAATAAAATTTCTTTATAAATATTTAAATCAAGAATCATTGGAATCCTTCACATTATCGATAATAGCCCATCCAATCACTGGAGACACAACAGATTCATTACCCAAATCTTCAATAATTTCCTGGTTAGTTCCAATAAATCCAGCTACAAATTTCAAGGAAAATCCAACATCAGTAGCAAATGGAACTTCCACTATGCTATCCGGAATATCATCAAGGTCTAAAGAATCTGAATGTAAAGCTTTTCCACTACGATCATAAGGAAAGAAAGCCGAGATCCATCCTGTAATTTTTTCTTGTCCTCCAGAGCCATACTCTTCTTTACTAATAACTTTACTCCAAAACTCTTCATCAATATTACCACGATAAGTATCTACTAATTTCCAAATCACAGGTTCAAGGCGATCCAACCAAAAATCTAATTCTAAATTTAAGCTTCTTAATTTAATAACTTTTTCTTGAAGCTTTGTCCAATCTTCGAGTGTACCTTCAAGGGTAATTTTTGGAATTCCACAAAGGAGCATGATTCCATAGTCAAAGTAGGCTTTAACCATATCTAATAACACGATACGACTTGCAGTCAAAGAGCTTGAAGTTGTCGTTGAAAAATTACATTCCAATAGTTGTGCGAGATCAATTTTTTCCACACGTTTATCAGTTTCTTTAACAAGTCTATCTACGGCTTCTGGCCAATTACCTTCAAGAGTTTTTTCTTGTGTATTTATGTATAATATATCACCAGCAAAAATAGTAACTTCTTCTTTTCCTTCATGTTGAACAAAAATTTTACGAAATTTCTCAGCATTATAATTAATATGACGACTAACACCTTGAGAAATTGTAAGCCAAATGTCATCAGGGCTCAACCGTAAATGTTGATGATGATTATAGGCATGAAATATTGCAGCAGCAAAGCCATTAGAACAGTAAGGGTATTTAAGAACTGACTGTTTAGAATTTGCAGAGTTATCATGGTAAACGGAGACGGTATGTACTTTCTGCTCCAAGATTTTAGTAATTCTATCTTTGACCGAAATGTGGGGTTTTATTTCATTTTCAAGTTTTATTTTTTGGGTTAAAATTTGTGTGCTAGAAGCGTTGGTTGCTGCCTGCATTATCGATGAATTGAATGAGGAAGTTTAAAAAAAATTATTGATACGCCCTACGAATTTATATTTATATATAACTTATGTAAGCTCAAAACAGTGTCGTAATAATGATTTAATTTATGACTTTTTTCCTAACTAAGTTAGTATCGTGATCGTTAACTGTATGAAGCGGCGTGCATACTAACTAGAGATGCATAGAAACTATTACTACCTATGTCATAATAGTTCTACTGCATCTCTAATAATGACACGAGGCTAACACGATAGCGTAATGCTTCTAATGCAATATTGAGGTATTGAGTTAGGCCATATAAAATTAATTTTGTTTCTCATGACATAAAATTTTAAAAATGACTCGGAAACCCTTTATTTTAAAAATCACTTTAGAAAAACGACCGGTTAGTAAATTTATTCTTAAAGCTTTGTAATAGTTTTCAATTTTATATTCATAACTTGATGGAAGTATTCGTTGGAGTGGAATAGGTAAATTCGACAATTTGTTGAAGTCCTAAATATGTTTTTATTTATTATTAAGTGCAGCCAACTAAAGTAAAATTTTGAATTATACCTGTAATGGATTTTGAGAAATAGGTACGTTGAATAATTTTGAGTCCTAAATTTTATATTTATTATATGAATATTAAATTTTTTACGTTTATAACTATTTATTTGTTCTTGTTTAATACAAACTTGTAACGAATTTTGCATTTTTACAATTGCGATAAGAAATATTTTCGTTATTTACATTATTTTAAGGGAGCGTCTATTTACACCATAGAAATTTACTATTTCCACCATGTTTTTCACATGACTTTAGCTATATATACATGACGAACATTGTTACAATAAATTATGACATTGGTGGAAATAGTAAATTTCCATGGTGGAAATAGGCGTTCCCTATTTTAATTAAATATTTAATTAAATAATTGCATATTTATAATATGTATACATATCAACATAAAATGTAATGATCATAAAAATTGAACCTCTGAAGTATCAAGCCACCATGGTGCACCAACCTGGTACACATTTTCTGTTTGCCTAATAATTTGTATATGATAAAATTACTATTTATTTATTATTAAAAAATTAATTTATAAAAATTGCTACTACTTTTTATTCACTAAATATTTTTTAATTCTGTAAAATAAATAAGATTCTTAAAGTATATTTTCATAATAATATAACATTAAAATTTACATAAATGAGTCATTTATCGATTTAATATCATCCTTATCAAAAAATACTAATAGCGAGTTATGTAATATTATCTGTTTACTAATAAACTTTATAAGATATGTAAAAATATGCATTATTTTATTAAAGTTTATCTTCTTAAAAATATATGAATATAAATTTTATAAAGCAAATGATTGTAAAACAAAAGTTTTAGCAATTTTAATTTGATCTAGTACTTTCTTATAGATTTAATTAAACATATTAACTGTTAAGCAGATTTACAAATTTAGCCAATCAGACGATCATATAACATATGAATAAAAATTTGATTCATTAATGCAATTTACTAAGCCATTTGGTCTATGTTTGTAATTAAATATATTTATAACACCCTAATGCTATACCAAATTTTGATTATATTTGTATAGGCCATTTTTAAAATTCTTATTGAACTAAGCTAATATGGTGCGAGACATCTAGTCACATCAAAGTGCTGAAGTTTGAAATATATATATATATATATATAGTAGTGCTGAAATTTTAATAATTAGTGCTGAATTTTAAAATATAGTATTGAATTTTAAAATTCAGTGCTGAATTTTTTAAAATTTATATAATGTTTAATAGAGCTGAAATGCAAAAATATTGCTCTTGACCTACCTGATCCATTTTTCTTGACCCACTCTAAAAAAAAAAAAATTTTTATTGTTCTTGACCCATATGATAAGATATAATGACATTTTAATACGATATTATTTTTTCATAATATGATTGGTTATAATGTTATAGATCAATGTCATATCAATTTAGTCTGTAATAAATTAATCGATATAGTTTGTAATAAATTAAAAGTTTATTACAAATTAGATAAGAGTAGTGACGAAAATGATGTAATAACAAGTTATATAAAAGCAAATAATAAAAATAAGCCTTCTTCTTTGAAATAGACTGTATAAAGCATTATTACTATATAAAATTCTAACCCAACACATATTTGAGCTATAAACTAACTTATCATATAAGTATTTATAGAGTATTATATCTTTAAACAATTAAACTTAATTTCGACACAATGAATTTGCTTCTTTTCAAATTGACAATAATAGTGATATTCACTTGTCATTTAAAAGATCAGTTGAACAATATCTATATTCACTTTCTATATTACAAAATATCTGCTATAAAGTTCAAAGCTAAAAATAAGTAAATGATGCAATAAAAAGAGGACTTGTAACTATTGAACATGTTGAAAGTTCTTCTAATTATCTTGGTTAGGAGACTAAAGAAGGCATTCACAAATTAACAAACTGCTTTGATGATATTTTATAGTTTACAAAAAATGGAAAGCACCAGGTTTAACAAATAAATGATAAAAAGGAAAATAATATTCAAGTTTGAAGATGGGTTTGGTTTTGTGCTAGTGAAGGTTATTGTCAAAGGGTGTGTAAAGAAATTGGCAAATATATTGAAACATGTAGTCATTATTTAAATCAGCATAACTTTAAGAACTATTTTGATATACACAAATGCAATATACAAATTATTACTGAAGTAATGCTATCTGAGGTTGAAACAAGATTTTTAATATGTATGATTGTTGAAAGTAGTCATGTTCCTCAAAATGTAATTCAAGAACAAACTATTCTATTACGAATTAATTTAAGTCAAAAAGTATGAGACCTTGTAATTACAAGTCATCGAGCAAATAAACATATAACAAAAGAAACTTCTTGCCTCACATAATAGAGTTTTGTTAAATAGGCTTAAATCTTATATAGTAATCAACATTTAATATGTAATAATATTAAGCTTTGTCAATTAATTGAATGAGATAGTTTGCATGTACAAAAAAAAGTAGGTTCATGATTGTTTATAAATTAGTAACTACTATTTTAAAACAAAAAGTGCTGTATTATATTATCAATAGCCTGATATGGATACATCTGAAGATGATCTGAATTATTACTATCAACTTACTTTGAGTAATGATTTATGGCTTCAGCAAGCACATGACTTTGGCTCTTTTTGCTTTGGTATTGATGACAAATACAACTTAAATTGTGATAAGGCATCTGTTTTAACTTTAGAACTCCGATTGTATTTGGAATATCAAACAAGAAAAATAATTATACTATAAGGCTTGCTGTAGAGGCAGTTCAATGAAATATTCTATGCAATAGTATTGATTATACATATAAACATCAATATATAGAATTAGCAAACAATAAAAGATTTATGAGAATTTGACAATATGCATAATTATGGCAACTATTTGCAATAATTGACAAGCATAGACCAATGAAAGAGAACTACAACCTATTCTTTATGATGTAATTCTATGCTGGTTTCACATAATACAGATACTTAGTAAGCATCTTAAGAATTTATGAATTGATAATCATTACTGGTTTTCAATTGCTATTGCTTTTAAAATTGTGGGCTGAAGTAGAAGTACAGAATAAGCTATGATACTTATTAATTTTTATTAAATCTATGCCATTAACAGAAATAACAAAAGAATTTTTATATAATAATATGTTTTTAAATTGGCTATCTGATGAATGGATAAATTGTTTTATTAATAGTAGATGGATATTATCTTCAAATAATATATTAGGTGTCAAACCTATAACCACTAATAATCTTACAGAATAAATAAATAAATCAATTGAAGGTCAGTGTAAGGGTACTCAGCCAATTAATTGTTTTGTTGAAAGGTTATATGAAATTATTTTAACACGAGATAATATTGTTAAAGAAACTTCTTCCCAATTTGTATTTGAGGCAGGTTAGGTAATATATTGGAATTCTCAAATTATAGAGCATAGTACACTACTATTTAAACAACTAATAAATATAAAATGATGATTAAATCAAGAATGACTTTATGTTTTACTTCACTCAGTTAAACCTGCATCTGAAGGTAATATTTATTTTTATATTAAAAAAGGAAACAGTATGTTTAGATCACTATATACAATGAGAAGAATTGGAATTGACAGTAAATCATATAAACTACTATGTTTAATGCTTGACAAACTTGTATCTAAGCACCCTATATCATAACAAGAAAATTATTATTTGTTAATATTTCTACTAGAGAGTGCACATGTATTGATTTTGTTTGGAATAGCTCTTTTCATAATATATGCAAGCATGTTTATATAGCTCATTTATTTAATAATATTGAGGATAATAAAATTACATACGACATTATCAAGTATGACTTTGTATTATATTTTCATAACAAAGAGTATACAATGCCACAAAACAAAAAAATTTTATAATTTATAGTGGTTCTGTCGATACTTTATTTGATGAGATTCTTCAGATTTATTCAGTGCAGAGAAATGATATTTTTTCCATATAGGCATGAATTAACTGAACAAGATCCATTTTGTTTTCTTGAAATGTCTATTCAAAGAATATCAAGTATTGGTGCTCCTAAAATACATGCCGCAAAACCACAGAAATCATATAGCCTCATGCATATAATTGATAAAAAAGTAAAGCAATTTATTTATTTACTTATTTATTTCATATTATATATTTCAGATTTATTTATTCTTAAATTTTAGAATTTAAATACTGATAAAATGGAATTATCAACAGCTGAGCCAGAAGCTTCAGTAATTAATACAATAAAACAAACAAATTCAGTGGTCCTATTAATTTGAAGGAGAACAACATCTGCAATTCATAATCGCAAACAAAATATTTTAAAAAAAGTAAGCCTATAATATTAATTATATTATATATTCAATAATTATACAGTGTATTAATTAAAAATTTTTGACAGCTTGCTCAAAATAATATTAATATAGAATCATCTGGAAAAGCTATTATATGAACTAAACTTGAAGATCTCTTTGCAGAAAAAAATACAGATTGGAAGAGGCTAGAATTTGTAAAGGCTTGTCTTGAACAAAATATTCAATTAGATAAAAATGCAGAACAAAACAAGAAAAAACTGCTTACTTGGTTTGATACTAAGAAAACCAAGAAAAAACATATAACTTAATTGTAATTGTAGAACTAATATATAATCTTATTGTAAACTATTTATTTGCAAATGTAAAAATTTCAAGTATTGCTTACTGGTATTGCATAATCAGAATTTGTATATAAAGTATAGCTGTAATAATCAGCATAAAGGATATAATTATTCTATTACTTAATATGGGTCAAAAAAAATGGGTCAGGTGGGTTAAGAACAATATTTTTGTGGCTAAAACTTTTAAAAGAGATTGAATAAAAAAAAAAAATTTTATATACTAATTAATCTATTAAAAAGTATTTTATAATATAAACGCTGAATTTTTATATTTACTAATAAAATAAAGTGCTAAATTTTTTAAAATATTAATAAAATAAAGAAATTTTGAACCAAAATAACTTTTTAATAAAAGAACATTTTTAAAAAAACTCTACTGATATTTTTTGAATTTTAAATAATATTGGTATAGAAAGTTTTTTTTTAATTGCTTATTTTTTTTAAAAAAGTATTAAACTTTTATTATAAGCAATTATTTTTCAATGTGACTAGATGTCCTGCATCATAACATAATCAGATCTTTACTATTAGATAAGATAATAATATAATTAGGCTATTAATTTTTAAAATTTTTAATAGATAAGGCCAGTAACTTAAGTAGGTTTTATTTTTAGAATTTTAATAAATAGGATCATTAATTTAAATATGATTTCTTTTTTTAAAATTTTTAATTAATGAGTTTGGTACTTTAGTAGGACTTTACTTTTAAAATTCTCAAATGATGGGGCCAGTAACTTAAGTAAAAATACACTTTTAAAATTTTTAATTGATGAGGTTAATAACTTGAGTAAGACTTTATTTTTTAAATTCTCAATCAATATGACCAGTAGTTTGAGTGAAACTTTATCTTTTAAATTCTTAATCAATAGTTTAAATAAATCTTTGCTTTCTAAATTCTGACTAAGCAAATAACTATAATTTTTATCTATTAATCTATAACTATATAATAAAAATATTTGTATGTAATGATAATGTTTAGATTACTAATATAAATAATTCACTTAAATTGTGTAATATTAAATCT
>CAJVPY010001918.1:0-17732 GCA_910591965.1 Dentiscutata erythropus | reverse complement strand
CATCAACAGGTGTTTTACAAGTTTGCACAGTACTAAGTTTTTTTGGTAAGTGATAAACTCTGGGCTTGTTGGCAGATAGTGTATGAGAACTATCTCTAAACAACAAGTGCTGTGCTGCTGTAAGTGATAAACTCTGAGCTTGTCAGCAAGTAGCATATAAGAACTACCTCTAAATGACAAGTGCAGTTCTTTTTACGTCCTTTTCCCATGTTTTACATTTTTCTTGCAGTATGTTACTGTTTTTGTCAAAAAAGTTTTTTGGAAAAATATAGTCCAGATGATTATTGGAAAGAGTTGTATAGTACTATAATTTATTTGTAGGCTATGGAATTCCAATCCTCATAATTTTTTAAAATCAAATAATTTTATTAATTAATAATTATAAATTTTTTTTAATTTTAATAAAAGTTAAAGTTATTAAAAGAAGTAGATAGTAACTCTTTCTGACAATTATCTGTACCAATAAATCTAATCATATTTTTTGTAAAAACACAATAGCATTTAGTAAAAAAACAGAGAGTATACTAGCTATAATAAGTTGGCAATTATTATTTAAAAGTAGTTCTCATATGCTACCCGCTAACTTCTTTAGAGTTTATCACTCACCACATGCATAGCACTTGTCGTTTAAAAGTAGTTCTTATATGCTACTTGCTGACAAGCTCAGAGTTTATCACTCACCAAAAAGAAAGCATAAATACCCATCTCTTTTCTAGAAGAAGGTTTAGAAGTTGTTGAGTTTTTATATGAATATAACTATTTTTCTTGAGTACAAGTGATCTCTTCTTAGGTGTTTTTTGCTTGGCTAGTCTTTTTCAAAATTTTTAACAAAAAGTGAGCAATTTGGGTTACCTCTTCCAAAAAATTAGCATTGTTTATCTCCCAAATTTGAACATATCTAGAAATACAACCATGTGCCTTGTTTATTGATAAATATGATATGCAATGTATTCTGTAAATACAGAGTCCTTCATGTAACTGGGATTGAGTTTCTGGCATAAAAGGCATCCAGAGGTGGCTAGTAGTTGGATTAAGGTTTTTTTACTATAGTTGAGATATACAAATATTGCAGTTGTTATAAAATTTTTTCTTAAACCTAGTACAGATTATAATAGTATATTTTTTTTTCTCTTTTTCATTCTATTTGTATTATTTCTTTATATCACTTTCTTTTGCTCTTAGTAAAGAAAGGAGATATAAAGAGAAAAGCTTTGATGGGCTGATAAAGTTTATCTAACTTGTATACAGATTGGTGCGACAAGCTCCTTGTTTGGTTAGAAATGATATACATGTATTGTTCAAAATAGTTTATTGTTGCTAAATATAGTCTTAATAAATTGAGCACTGGCAAAACTGCCAAAGATTTTTTTTTAAAAAAAAAGTTATTAAAATTGGCTTGATAAATTTCAATAAAAAAAAATTTTATAATTTAGTTTAAAATTTTTTTTTTTTAACTTCGACAATTTTGATTTTTTTTAATATTAATTAAAATAATAAATATATCAAGCTATATATATGCTTTTGGTGCCTAATTTAAATAATCCACTCAAAGATTTTATACTATCTGCTATATCTATACTTCATCTATAGAGAATATCTATTTAATAAAATCCACTAGTCACCTGGATAAAAAATTTTTTTATATATATAAATTTACTATAAGTGCAAATGCACAGTACTTCTATCTAAAACTTTTTTTTATACTAAGTAAATCACTCTGAAGGGTAGGTAAGTGATAAACTCTAAGCTTGTTGGCAAATAGCATATGAGAATGTATTCAAAAAATCTGTGCTAAATTATGCATATTGCAGATTATTATATTTAACATATACAAAATTTTTAAAGTTCATTATTATTATGTTAGCATTTTATATAAGGTTAAAAACTAAGTAATATATAGTAAAATTGTACAGGAAAATTTTTTATTAGAGTACTAAAGGTGGTTTATTATGAAAATTTTTGAAAAAAGCAATTTTTGGCAAAATGAATGGTTGTTTTGAAATTTTCTAATTGTGCTATATTATATATGATTCTCAAAATCTGATTTATAAGTCAGAAGATTTATATTACTAACCTAGCACAGATTTTTTGAATGCTATGAAAACTACTTCTAAACAACAAGTGCTCTCCGTTACAACAGTGAGTAATAAACTCTGAACCTGTTAGCAGGTAGTATATGAGAACTACCTCTAAATAATAGATGTTGTAATTCTACAACTTATTTTACTTATTACTTTTTCAACTAGTTATAATGTATTTATTAAAAAAAGTTTTTTTTGAAAAAATTTGAAACAAATAATTGTCAGAAAGAGTTGTTAGAAGAATTGTTTGTTTATTTTATATTATTATTTGTGATACTGTTTGTTTTATACTATTACTTTTTTAATTAGTTATCTATTACTTACTTCTTGCTTTTGTAAAATTTACAACAACCCTAATACTTATATTTGAATTTTCTTTTTATTAGTTTCTTTCTTACTTCTAGTTGGCAACCTGAAAGAGTTAGTTTAATCAGGCTTTAGATATCTCATAGTCTTTTTTCTTTTGGTATATATTTCAAAGTACATATTTTTTTTCTTCAATATGTCTAAACTGGCTAATATATCCTTTTACTTAAGGATTTAGTTGTTTAGTTTTCTAATTTTAGCTATTAGTTTCAAATTTAGCCTTCTTGTAGCACTATTAAAAATTACTACTATCTTTTTACTTGGGACTTTTCAAACAGGCTTTTAATTATTCTAGCCTTTTGGATTTACTATTATATCAAAGCTTTAATTCTAAATAGTATTATCAAGATTATTGATTTTTAGATCCAACTAATAATTAATAGCTATTAATTATATTACAGGCCTATTTTTCAAAATCATTATTTATAGAATTTAAACTCTAGATCTGTTGCTTAGAAAATGTAACAACTAAACTACTATACTAAGTTGTTATATCTCTAACAATTTTGTTAATATCTTTATTATTAATAAAAGTAATATATATTAGGCTATATAAAATTAATTTTTTGGTTTTTATAATATAAAATTTTAAAAATAACCCAGCAACTTGGCTTTTAATTTTATTTTCAAAAAATTTTATTTATAAAAAATATATAAAATTTTTTTTTACAAAAATTTAAAGAGTTCATTTGGATAATAAATATTGTAAAAAATTTTTTTAAACTTTTGTTGAATTTGACCTGAGAACCATTTAATTAAGTTTGTATGACCTTATTATTATTATTTTTTAATATTTAAGATAAGTATTCAGATTCAAAATATTTTATTAATACTAAAATATAATGTCTAAAATTGGTCTAAGCCACAAATATATTTTTATATATATACAAAATATTTATATTTATAGTAATATTTTTATTTACTAATCCTAAGATATTAGCTCTATACTTAATACTTTCTTTAGAACTAGATAGCTCTTTATTTCTATACTAAACTCACTGAAGTAGTATATATCCAATATATATATTTACTCAAACTTTTAGTAATTAATACATAGTTTTATTTATACTAGAAATTAGAGCTAACTATTAAATTTCTGTTTGTTAGTTCTAATATTCACAATTTAGTTTTTAATAATATTTAAATCTCTTAACCAGTCTATTTTTTGCTACTAACTATTTTCTCAAAAAGGTTAATTTTAACTAGCTTTAAGCACTTTTAATTCATCTTTTCTTGATATATACTTTTAAAGTATATATATATATATTTTTAGCTAGTACTTCTATTTTTCTTAATATGTGTCTTTTAAAGAGTAGAGCTTTTATCTTTCAGCTTCTAGTCCAAAGTGTCAAGTTAAGCTATTAGTACTAGACTAGTAATAGCTAATAATATTCTTTATATTAAGAGTTTTGTATTGCTTAATTTACCAATTTTAAAATTTTCACACTAGATCTATCTTCTTTATATAGTATTAACAAAAATCTTTACTACTTTCATATTTGGATCTTGCCAAGCTAGTTCAAATCTTTTTTTATTTTTTTGTATATTTTTGAAAGTTTTATTATAGATTTGCACTATCTATATTGGTTTATATTTTATATATAACCCAGATGCTATATAAATATTTTTAGAACTTTTCAGTGTATAGAGTATATTGGTATAACTAGAGTTATAGACTCTAGAATCTAATTTATCAATGAAAATTTATTACTGTATTTTTGTTCAAAACATTGCAAGTGGGATTTAAACTTGGTATTTTAGTTACAAGCTAGCTTAAGAGTGCAACAACTCAACTACTATACTATATTACTATACTCTAATAGTTTTTTTTTTTTTAATTTGGCAGTCTTGTCTTTACTGTTTATTAGTACTCTAAGGTATTGTGATTACAAATATACATATATATATTTACAACTATCTAATTATTTACAGATAAGGCTCACCTGGTTACTAACTTAGTATCTATATGTGACTTGCTATATGAGATGTTACCTCTTTAGTAACCACCTCTTTTGACCAAACCAATTACTAAATTACTAGATAGTTCCCAAACCTATATTATCATATATATCTTGTTTATATACTACTGTACAATGTCTACCAGCCAACTTCTATTCCTCAAATTGGTGCCTCTCAAGTAAACGCTCTTGATGCTTTCAGTTTGGTGTCCTCAGGATGTTACTCTAAGAGCCTAGTTCATATCTCAACCAGGTACGGGACCTGCTACCAGGATGTTATTTTACGATTCTCAAGTATTAACCTCATATATTACTAAATTAGGCTACTGATCCTTCTATAGTACTCCCTATTGGTATAGTGATACAGAAGTCTGGATCCTTCAGATGGGAGTTAAGTATCTTATTTAATTACTGTTACAATCCAGTAACCCGGAACTTACGTCTCTGCTATGTTTCGTCATAAACTCCCATATAGGCTATGCGACTATTACTTTCTAGCCTGTTTTTATTTTTGTACTACCAGATCACCTGCTTTTATACTTTTCAGGGTTTCTTTAGCTAGTTTTCCTTGCACCAGAGGTGTTTTATATTTGGTAAAGCTATTTTCTTACCACAGCCCCTTACTATGTTTACTGCTTCTCTTACCACTTCTGGATATACTGCATTCTGCTGTCTTTCCAATTAAGATCCCAATACCACCTTAGGGTTGTTGGTGCTACCTTGCCAATTGTGGATTCACACACACAGCCTTTTGTAGTAATACCTTCTATGACCCATGTCACATGCAGTGCTCAGTCTTCTCCATGACTTGAGACTTCTTCTAAGAATTCTTTATTAGCCAAATATGTATATCACATAGTCTTATTACTACAGGGTTTCGCATTTGAAAGCTTCTAAAGATTACAGAGATAATTAATTAAATTAATTACCACTAGCTGTAATCAAACTATTGACCTCATCTGTGGAGGGTTAGGTGCCCAGACCACTAGGCTATGAGACCTTAACCCCTACTATACCTTAGTAGTATATATTATATATATATTAGCTAATTATTTACTAATACTAATTTGATTTCACTTAATTATTTTTAAAATAACCAAATAACCCAAATATAATTATTGTACTATTAGGTGTGACGACTTAGTGTAGTGGTTTAGTCGTCACCCTCTTCAAGTGGCAGGTCTAGAGTTTAAATCCCACTGGCGACGATATTTGAAAAATAGGTCTGCGTTTGGTTGATAGCTATGCTTATCGGTTGGATCTAGAACTAAATCTGTAACTTCAGTTACACCATCTTGTAATGGGAGCTTTGGCGCAATAAACCTGAGGAACCGGCATAACTGAAAACCCATTTGGGAAGTTCTAAATCTGGATATAACAGTGATCTTTGATGGTACCACAGGAGGGCTGAATTCGAACCGGGGCCCAAGATCAGAGAACTGAGCGACCAGGTCCTATGGTGGAGGACACACTAGCCGAACTGCTAGGTTGTCGCACCGGAGGAAAAGAGCATACGCTCCAAAAATATAAACCAAGGGGAAGGCGTCCTTCAGGTACCTAAAGCCTGGGCAGACCAACTCTTCCGAGTTGCCAGCTGGAAGTAAGGAAGAGACCGATAGAGAATCCAAGTAAGGAAACGGTTTCAAGTGTGGGTACTAGGGTTGTTGTGAACCATTAAGGGCAATGAGTATATAATGGAAAACTAATTAGAAAAGTTGTGGCTTGAGATATGGATCAGGTTATGGCAGTACTCTAAAGGGTAGCTTGAGATACGGACTTGGTGTCGGCAGCACAACATGTACTAACTAGGAAGATATTACGGAACATGCAGATGAATACATGTGTGGGACATGTACTGCTCTGTTGGGCTTATCTTTGAGGATAGTAAAGTGTCCTAAGTCTGCTGTTTATGTAGTAGTGTCGCAAAACCTACATACCCTAGTAGTGAGTTACACCCACATTAAGATAGTCGTCAGAGAAATAGATTAAGATCAGAGAGTTTAAATAGGTACCCTCCTAGTTGGAGTGCAGGTATGGCAGATAGTGTAGAACCTTCGGGCGGACTACTTAAATTAGACACTCAAAAGGTGCATGTGTGGCTATATGTACCTTTGTCTAAATGTATAGTATCTAAACTTGACTTAATAAAAATTGCTAACCAAGAAGGTCTCTTTAAAAAAAAAAAAAAAAAAAAATTATTGTACTATCTTACAAATAAGATAGACTAATTAGAGAAAAACTACTTTAATATATAAGCAACTATTATATACAATATAGTATATTTTACTTATACATATCAGAAAATTATATAATTTTTTAGAAGAGAAGGAGAGGTTTCTATTTTATCACATCCTATATACAGTATATATAGTCAAATAGCTAATAATATTAAAGTATTTATTATATATATTTTATTATAATAATAATTTAATACAAGTTAAGAATTTCCTAAGCTAATTATCTAAGAATCTATACAATAAAGTAAACTATTACTTGCAGTTAAAGTGAAATCTTAAACTACTACAGAAAATTGGTATAATATTATATCTCTTACTTTACTATTTAGTAATTTAGATTAGTTATTAATTTAAATTTAGATAACTAGAAAATACTAGGATTTATATATAGAAAAAAGAAATTAAATAAGTAGTAAAAGTGTTATATAATTTATAGAAGTAATAAAAAGTATAAAAGAAAGAGAAAGAAAGAGTCATAATAATATTGTAAAAGAAAAAAATAAGATAATAAAAAAGAAAAAGAATTCAAAAAAAAATACACAACTCTTTCAGACAATCACTTTTACCAAAAATTTCCAAAAAACTTTTTACTAGAAAAAAATATAAATAGACATAATAAGACATATGAAAAGAGATCTTAGAACAGCAACTATTGTTTAGAAATAGTTCTCATATACTATTTGCCAATTTTATCACTTACTGTGGTGATAGGCATAACACTTGTTATTTAGAGATAGTTCTTATATGCTATCTGCTGACAAGCTCAGAGTTTATCACTCATCAACAAAACTTAGTACTGTGTATACTCCAGTGTGGCTTTATTTAATTCTAGTAAAAGAAACTTACACTCTTTTATTTTGTATACAAGTAGTTTTTCTCCTTTACTCCACCTTTCTGCTGCTCTCACAAAAATTTCAACAAAAAGTGGGCATTCCAGCTTGTCCCCTCTAAAAGATCAGCATTGTTTACACCTTTTATTTTCAGATAGACAAAGTAGAATATAAACACAGAATTGTTTTGGCAATAATGACTTACACCATGTGACAAACCAATCGACACTTTGATTAACGAACCGACCCAGACCAAATAGTAAAGTTGGAAGAAATTTTAATAATAAGGCTTAGCTTTACAATAAAGATATACAAAATTTTTAAATTTAGTATATAATTTTTACAACTTGTGTCTGGCACAGGCTATAATAGTACTTTCATAGATTGTTTTTTTTTCTGCCTTTTTCTTGTTTCATTTTTTTCATTTTTTGTTGCTTAGACAGTTTTTTTATTTCTTTCTTTTGTATTGTTCTCTTTATTTTTTTTTTTAACAATTTGGCAGTTATGCTTTAATTTTATTAGGCTTGGTATAAATCTTCTAGACTTGTAAAATTTTACACTAAGTTGCATTTAGAAAGATAAGTGATAAACTCTTAACTTGTTAGCAGATAGCATATAAGAACTATCTCTAAACAACAAGTGCTATAGCATTAAACCTAATGTTTACCAAAATTACAAGTTAAAACTAACTCGGTTATCCTAATTGGTACCTATGTTCGACCTGCTATAGCAAGATTTTCCTCCTTCCAGACCTCTTTTGCAATTGGATATGACCCGGCTCTTAACAGTAGACCTTGTCGCCTGTTATGACTATCACCTTTTCTTTCAGACTTTCCACCTAAGCCCAACAACACAATTAAACCCTTATTCATACATAAAAGTGAAAATATAAAGCCATGTTTACAAAAAACATAAACATTTTAGAAAAAAAACGCCTCATGTGATAAAAAAAACAAAAACCAACCTAAAAATTCCTAAAATAATCTAGCATAAATGAACAAAGATGAAAAAAGCAAAAAAAAGAAAGTAGTCATAACACACTATTATAGTCTGTGCTAGGCATAAAGATAAAAATTATATAATAATTGCAACTAATTACTATATCTTGATTGTAAAACCTTTGGTTTAGCTTTGGGACTCGTTTCGAGCACCAACTCAACTCAGGTATCTCCTAAACAGAGGTGATAATCTTTTCCTCATACCGTAGCACCATATTGATAAACAAAACAAACATGTGGTTGCATTCTACTGAGTTTATCCAAATTAGATAGGTGTAAACAATGCCAATCTTTTGGAGGGGGTAAGCTAAAATGCAGCAAAAAGCGAAAAACACAAAAGAGACCACTGGTACGTATTCAAATAAGTATAAGTTCTAAAGACATCAACAGGTGTTCTACAAGTTGGCACAGTGTATAGTTTTTTCGGTGAGTGATAAACTCTAGGCTTGTCAGCAAATAGCATATGAGAACTATCTCTAAATGACAAGTGCTGTGCTGCTATAAGTGATAAACTCTAAGCTTGTTGGCAGGTAGCATATGAGAACTAACTCTAAATGACAAGTGTGGTTTTTTTTACACCTTTTTCCCATGTCTTACATTTTTTTTGCAGTACATTACTGTTTTTTAGTCAAAAAGTTTTTTAAAAAATATGGTTCAGATGATTATCAGAAAGAGTTGGTCATTCACTTTATCTTTTTAGTGTTAGTTTTTTTTTATAAGTTAGTTGGTGACTATGCTCACAAAGCTAGAGGAAAAAAATTTAGAAAAGATAGCAGTCTTGATAGGCTGTAAATACTATTCAGTAAAATATCGAAGAATTCACTTGCAGGGTTTTTTGGTATGGAGATAAACATTTACTATAGCAGATCGAACATAGGTACTCATAAAGCAACTGGGTTAGCAAACACTTGTAACTTAGGTGGGCTTAAGGTAACTTAAGTTATAATTGATATTTTACCCATGAGTTTAATATTGCATCCTAATAAAGTATTAGCAAGATTGCTGAATTTACTAAAAGAAAAAAAAAATAATAAAGTGAAATAGAAAAGAAATAAAAAAAATAAAAGTAAATAAAAACAGTGCTAGATATTGTAGTTGATAATGCTTTCTTGGTGCACTAGATCTAGCAAGTATAGCAGGCTTTCATTGTGATTGGCTAATTTTCGTAAATCATCTTGTGATATTGTGAAAATTTTATTGGTTAATCAAAATTTCAAAACTTAAAATTAAAATGAATTTGAAAAAGCTAATGATATAAAAATAATTATACTTGTAGCAAATTTGACATTAGCAGAAGCCTTTATAACAAAATTTCAATAACTTTCAACCTAAAATTATACCCTTTTACAGAAAAATTTCAACAACTCAGATTTTATTAATAAACCCCAATGTACTATATGTATAGTGCACACTATAAATAAAAAAGAAAAAGAAAATAAAAATTAAATAGAATAAAACAAAAAATGAGATTTAACCTATTTTAGAATACTATATAATAAAAAATGAACAGAAGCAATCTTAAACTTTATCTTTGCTCTAACATCAAACTGATCTTTAATTTATTTAATAATTAAAGAGTGCTACTAATTTGTATTAACTCTTCTTATGAAATCTATAAGTCTTATAAGTTAAAATTTCATATTACAGTAAATCGATTTGGATAGAAGTCTATAAATTCCTGAAGATACAAGATAATACAATTATACCAAATTCCATAGAAGACATCTATACAAAGAACAACATTCTCCAAAAAAAATACCACACTACAGTTCAATGGCTGAACGCAATGGCAATCTACAAAATTTGGTGTTGGTATACTAATGTCAAATAGGGTGAGGTGGTCAAACCGATAATCTCGATTCCAGCTATAATAAATAGTAGGGTTGCAAGGGAAGTCAAGGCTCTGTGCCTTAATTCCATGGATAACCGAATAAATAAAAAAATTTGTAAATATTTAATCTGTAATTAGAAAGTTATTTATTAATCAAGTATAATAAAAAAGACGTCACTAGCGTTCTGGCTGACTTAGTCAGTCTGAAAAATTAAAAAAAAAATTTCATATTACTAGCCTATATTATAGTCAAGTTGTTTTATTAGTTGTGATTATAAAAAATAAGATTCACACAAATAAAAAGCAGCTTAAATTGCCAAGTTTAATTGACTATTGTATATGTAGGCTAAACTTAAACATCTAAACATACCTCTTATCTAATTTTAGAATTACTTTGTGGATTACCAAATTATTTTAATAGTATATAAAATGAAGTTTTTACTTTTAAAATTTTTTTGTCTTAACCTTCTACAATTCGTACTCGTAGTCTACAATCCACTTTTGTGTCTGTGAAATGTTACTCTAATATGTGACTATATTGTGTAACATTTTATCTAATCATCCAATCAAAATTAAAGTCTGCTATGCTAATCTAGCATGCTACTGGTGGAGTTGAATATGCAGCTCATAGGTTATGCAATGCTCTAACTACTATACTACAGGTGTATACACAATAAAAAACAAAAATACAGGTTTTTTAAAGATCTTAATCTAGTTTTAGGAGTTTAAATAAAAAGTTTGGAATTTTACATTTATATATATATATATATATTTTAACTCTTTGACAGTCTTGTCAAAGCTCAAATACAAAAACTTTATTTATTTAATCAACAATAGTAAACCATTCCAACTAAACTAAGCCTTAAAAATTGCAAGCTAGACATCTCCCGGCTGTGAAAACTGTGCCTATAAGTGACATGTCGCACCATCTTGTATACAAATTAGATTGACCTTGTCTGCCTGTCAAGAGCTAATTCTTTCAATTCTTCTTTCTTTACTGAGAGCAAAAGAAAGTAGTGATTTTATACTATTGCTACAAAACCACCAATCATAAAACAAAAAGAAAACTATATCTAATAACAAAACAAATTAAACGAAAAGGAAATTTTAAAGGAAAAAAAAAGGGGGAAAGAACACGTAAAAAAAGAAAAACAAAGAGAAAAGCCAAGAAAGAAGGCTGACAAAGTAGGTGCTACCTCTATTAAGAAGCAGCCAAGCAACCCGAAGGTTGCCACAAACAAGACAAATGCACTGTTATAACCTGTGCCAAATTACAATAAAAATTTTATAACAACTACAACCATTGTATATCTCAATTATGAAAACAAAAACTCTAATGTATACTCTCCGACTAACAGCCAAATCCCAATATCCAAGTCACATGGAGTAGCGCTGTATCTTCTAAGTAAACAAGACACATTGGTTGTAATCATACCAAGTCCGCCCAAATTTGGGGGTCATTTAAAGCCTGGCATCTTACGAAATTACCTGATATATAACACGGATCAGTTCGAACAAAACAAAGCGAAATGGCAAAGACAAAAACACGAAATAAATCAAAAATGGCTATCTAAACTGGTCTTGGTCGACTAAGTAAAAGCGTCAGAAATACGATTTTACTATATATAAATACTCCCTCTAACCCATCCCTGACTCTAACCTTAATATTAATCAAAAAATCAGAAAAATCATAAGGTGCCAGGCTTTAAACGTCCCCGAATTTGGATGTAAACAATGCTGATCTTTTGGAAGGGGTAAGCCAAATCTCCACTTTTTGTCAAAATTTTTGAAAGAACGGCAGGAAGTCGAAAATAAGTAGTAGAGGAGTTACTTGAAACAAGAAAAAAGAGTGCAGCTTCAGAGCAACAGATAATTTGTTGTTTCCCCAGTGTTCTTCTTCAAAGTAACAACCTAAAAGCTTTGTTGACAATGTCAGCCCGTTTCTGAACTACCCGCCACCAAGATTTTTTATACAAGGGCACCCCCTGCCAGTTATTTTGTATAATAACGCTCTTGGCTTGCATGCCAAACATCCCTTGTAGAGAAGTCTCCTGTAGTAGTAGGTTGACCTCTAGACAAACTGCCAGTATACTACGACTCTCCAACAAATTTTTCTGTTTTTCATTAGTAGGAATTTTGGTCCAAGTGATCGTTAGAAAGAGTTTATAATAGAAACAATTACATTTATATATATTAGTTAATCTATAAGATGTATGATATTATACTATATGTGATTTTGTCTAATTTAAATTAAAGTTTAAATTATGGGTTTAATAATAGTTTTTAAAAAATAAGTAAATGAAATTATATATAAAGTAACTTGAAGAGATTTTATAAGCGATATATTCATTAGAAATTATAATATAGACATAAAAATATTATTAGTCAAAGTATAAAAGTAGATTTAAATAAAGGAATCAATATTATAGTTTGGTTTAGAAAAATGTTTATAATCTTTTTATTGTGTTCTAGAGTAATAAATTTTATTTTTTCTTGTTTTGAAATTGATTTTTTAAGCAATTTCTCATTTATGTTGAAGTTTATTTCTTGGAGCTCAAACTTCTTTTAGAAACCATTCAAGGAGATTGTTTGATAATTAAATAAGAAAACCATGTGTATGTGATTTTTTAAAATTTGATATAATACTATATACCATAGTGCATTGACTAAAAAACCTCATTTTGAATACTCCTCTTGTAAAATATCTGGGTATAATATATGGTATAAAATTATATAATTCTGGTAAAATTCCAAAATTTTGGCCTAGTAATAGTCAAAATACCCTGGGTATTTTATAAGTTTTTTTCAGATATTTTATATTAGACCCCAAGTCTTTTAGTTAGTAGACTATGATATTTGTTTTAAAGAATAGTATCTTGTATTATTAGTAAGAGTAAAAATGATATAAGGAAAAGAGATTTAAGAAGATAATTAATTATAGATTTTGTAAATATCTTTTTGGTTAAAAGCTTTTGTAAAGTTTGTATACATCAGCAAAATATATAAATGTAATCTTATGTAAGTTATTATGGACTAAAATCTTGTGCAAGAATTTTGCAACGACGCGAAATCTTATGCAATTATCAATTATGGAATATTACGAAATACAAGCATAGTGGACATTCGATTTGATTGGCTTGAAGATCACTGGGTTACACAATAAAAAAAAATTTAAAGTAACCCTTACTATGAAAAACTACATCATCAATTGGCAGCTTGTAGTTTTATGTAATAAACTTTTTTTGAAACACATTATAGTACTTTTTAGCTCTTTATATGTCTTTTTGTAAAAAAAGATCAGTATAGATCAGTATCCCTAAAAACTTTGTTTAAAGGGAAAATTCAAGTAAGCAATACTGTTAATTGGGTATTAATTGTTATATAACTTTATTTTTTGTTCAAAACCAACGCCTTTTTTTATAACTAGCAACATGGTAATATTTTACCAACTAACAGTATTCGGACTTACTTTTTTTTAAAAACAGTACTTAGAAATTTTGAAATCCTCCTCATGAAGATTAATTTTGCCTATTTTTTAACTTTTTTGATAAGGTAAGGTGAATGGCTTTATTCTAAAGTAGATGATGTCCTTAGAGTATAAACTAAAACTATTAAAACAAGATTTAATACGGGTCAACTAATTATAATATATGAGATTTTTATATATTTGATATAGAAGTCAAAGATCGGGCTGTAAAAAATGGATTCATTGTTTCAAAGCTGTGATCCACAAAGTGGTATACCATATAATTTAATTTGTTCTTCTAAATATACTACTGGTAACATAGTATTTTATGCTAAAAATAGAATTAACTTAGGTAACTAACCAGAAAAATTCAAATTCAAAACAATCCATTTTGTGTTTGTAATTTTTTTGCAGAAATCATGGATAAAAACAATGAAAATAGGGGCTATGTAAATCAAATTTATTACCATACTACTAGTTTTCAAAATGAATAAAAAAAAAAAGACATTCTATCCTTGTGTTAGGTTTAGATCACAAGGCGGGTTAGTAAAAATGAACTTCAGCAATGAAAATTTTAAATATTCTGGTAAATTTATTTATTTTTTTGGTTTATTTAAAATTAAACTTTGCCTATATATTTCAATTAATAGCAATAACTAACAAAGACATTAATAAAATTCAAAGAATGTATTAATATTAGAATATCTAAAAAAGATTTATTTTATTATAGGCAAATATAAAAATATGCTTGTTAGCTTAATCGATAATTTAACAAAATCTATAGAAAAGAACCAAATAGCGCAGTTGAATTAAGCTACTGACATAACTTATATTTTATTATAGGCAAATATGATGAAGTATTTGAAGATTTAACTAGATTGCTAGAAATTAAACTATATAATAGCTTTAAGAGAGGTGAATTTAATTATATGATGAAAAGATATAATGAATCAATTGATGATTTAGAGGAATTATTAAAAATTAAGCCAAATGACATACGAGTGAAGAAGGTTATAGCTGTTTTAATTATTCCTGGAACACCTATAAAAAATTAGCAATATAATTTTTCGGCCAATCTGGTTAAGTTATTTTTTTAGCATGATTGGTATGTAAAAAATATATTTTTAATTTGTTCAATTTTCAATTTCAAAAATTTCTATAATAAATATAATACTTGTTTTACAAATTATTTTATTATTGTAATGTCTATATTATTAAATTTCAGTTGAACGCTTGCCAAATATGCTTGGTGTATTTAATTTATGTGAAAGTTTATAGGACCAATAAAACTTGACAAGAAATATAAGGATATCAAATTAACTTATATAATAAATATATTACACAAATAGGTGCTAATATTAAAAAAGTTAGATACAGTTGAGAATTTGTTGATTGGATTAAAAATTCAACTAAAGTCAAGATTTCAAAAGATCAAGACTTAATTAATATTTGTCAAAAATGCAGTAAAAATTATGATCAACAAAATCAAAGCGATCTAACAATCAAAGATTCTCTAAAATCTTTAATATCCATGACAATACTTTTGAGTAGGAGTTGGACCTAGGTAGAAATTGTTGATATGTGATCATAATAAATTACCCGGATAACCCAGGTAATTTAATAATACCTGGATAGGGATTTTCTCAATAGGTCCAACTCCTACTTTTGAGTTATCTGACATGTCTGAAATGACTGCAACTGATTCAAAAATTTAATATGAAAATAAAAATATGTATTAATATATGAAATATTACCTTTTTATATATATATATATATCCAAGTTGGTGTATAGCTTTCCAAATTGTTATAAGACTAATATTATGTCTCAACTAAAGTTTCTATCTCGGATTGTAATTCAAACAAGTACTAGTTAGGTTTTTCTTTCATTAAAACTTTAAGATAATTTATATCATTTGTGTTTAAGAACGTAGTTTTTCTGAAAGCAATAGAAGTTTCTCAATACAACCATATTTTTGAAAATATACAAGAATCTGACTTATAGAAAATGTGGTGTTTTGCAATCTTTTGAGTTGATAGGCCTTCTAAATTTTTTTCAATAATTTGCTAGCAAATATAGTTTGAAAGTATTATATTTTTTGAATTCAACAAGAAATGAGCATAATTTTATACTTATATTATCTACTTTTTTCCCCAATGACAGCCCTTTTCCGACACCATCTTTCTCCAGCATCACTCTTCCCCAATATTACCCATCTCTCACTGCTTTCCCCAACATCAACCCTTTCCCTTTCTCCAACACTAACATTACACTTCTCCATCACTCTTTCTAAATACCATCTTCTTTGTACCACTACTCCGTCAACGTACTATTTCTACAGCTATTTCTAAACTTTTCTAATTGTAACTAATACCTAATTTTAATAATAAAAAATGATCATAAAATAAATAAATTTACATGTTTATGTTATTAAAAAATAAAAATAGATTGAATTAAAAAAAAAATACCATTTTTAAATTAATTTAAAAGAAAAAAAAAAATCAATTTATTTAATATTATTAAAATTCAAAAGTTTTTCTGGCCAATTAAATTTTAAGATTACACATAATTTAACTCAATAAATTATATGTGATTTTAAAATTTTGATTGGCTGGCAAAATTTTTCATTTCAAAGTTTAATTTAACCGGGATTCTTTTTTAAAATATAATTAATTATTTATTTATCAAAATTTAAATATGCCGAAAAATAATTATAATAAAGAAATATGTTGATAGTGTGTTGGGAATAGCTATAGAGGTGGGTTGTTAGAAGAGCATTGTCAGGAAAGTACTAATGTTGATAAAGTGGTTTGGGGGAAGAAGTGGTAAGGGTAGTTACCAAGAATGGGATAATTGTCGGAGATGTAATTGCCAGTTAGGTAGTTGTCAAATAAGTTGTTGTGTTGTGAATAGATAATTATTGGGAAGGTGAATTGTTACTGGGTAAATAGTTTAGTTTGTTAATGAAACAGTTATTGGTGAAGAGAAATAGTGGTTGCAGGGAAGTAGTTGTGTTAGAGATGGTGTTGGGAAGACAATTGTTAAAGAATTGATTGCTAGGAAGTTGTTTATGCTAAATTAAGCATAAGACAAATTTACATATAAACTTAGTTTTAGAATTTTGGCTTAGCTTCGGAAATTTGGAAATTTGGCATAGTTTTAGGCAGAGTGTTGAAGTTTCAGTTTTATTATTAGTTGTAAATAGTTTAGAAAATTCTAAATGCAGTTGATCTTCATGTATATAACTATATATCTAAATTTATATAATGATCTATATTATGTATATTGTTTACTTGTTTATATTTTTTGACCAATTAAAACAAATATTTGCTATGCTGTTTAGATTACTAATATAAATAATTCACTTGAATTGTGTAATATTAAATCTGTTATTCTGATTTGTCAATAAATTCTTTAAATTTATACAAGAAGTTCAAAATTGGCCCAGTGGTTCTTGAGATATCTTGGGTTAAAGGCGCAAACATAAGGATCGGCAAAGTCACTATTACACAAAGTATTGATTTTGTTAATCCTTATGTTTGGATCTTTAATTCCACATATCTCAATAATTACTGGCCCGATTTTGATGATCTAATCACCATTTGACTCAGAATTATCTTCTCTACAATTTTACTTAGAGCTTAAAGATAACTTTACTTAATAACTTCTCACATAAACTTAAAGAAACTATAATTGAACCTACTTCGGGTTCAATGTAACCTACTTTGGGATCAAAATATACAAAAAATAGTTTTTTGTAATTATCTTAACAATCAGCAGTCTAATCTGGATGAATTTTTTTTTAAAGAAAAGCTCTCAGTGAGGCACATCCAATAAAAAAGAGCTTATTTAATTCTAATTACTAGATTCTAAAATATTTAAGAAACAATAATTAAATTAAAATTAAGCAAAACCAAATTATAATCTATATTAAAGATAAAATTATTTAAATTAATTTGCTTTAGAT
>CAJVPY010001917.1:0-17733 GCA_910591965.1 Dentiscutata erythropus | reverse complement strand
AATTATTATTACTACGTGTAGTAATTATTATTACTACGTGTAGTAATTATTATTACTACGTGTAGTAATTATTATTACATGTAATAATTATTACTACGTGTAGTAATTATTATTACTACGTGTAGTAATTATTATTACTACGTGTAGTAATTATTATTACTACGTGTAGTAATTATTATTATTACTATATATAGTAATTATTATTACTACATATAGTGATTATTATTACTATGTATCATATCATTATTATTACGTGTCGTGGAAATTCTACATCTTTCGGAACGTTGCGGAACTTTCCTCTATTTTTCTCTACCTTGCTCGTATTTTACGTTCATTGATATTCTACTCGGAATATTTCGGACCGTTTACATGATCTGAAAATTTTCATATTTTATTCCCTATATGTTTCGGAAGTTTCGCTACGACATGTGTAATTGTCATAATTGGCTATTTATGGCACATAGTTTACTTCAAACGGCCTTATTACAACATATATATGTGTTGTAATAATTACTACATGTAATTTATATGTAGTAATTATTACATGTCGTAATTATTATGACATGTCGTAATAATTACGACGTGTAATAATAATTATGACATGTCGTAATAATTACGACGTATAATAATAATTATGACAATGGTTTTAAAAAGTCTGTGTAATAATATATGTCGTAAATATAATTGCCGTAATTGGCTATTTACGGCGCCAATCACTAGTGTTGATAAAATTTCTAATTACTTATCATTACCGTTAGCATTGAAAATGGAGGATCCTTTGCATTGGTGGAAAGTGCATTCAAAAAATTTTCCAAAACTTAACAAAATTGCCAGAAAATATCTTGCAATTCTGGCAACATCGGTGTCAAGTGAAAGATTATTTTCAGCTGCCGGCAACCTAGTTAGTTCGAAGAGAATAAACTTAGACCCAACTTTAGTTGGTCAAATACTATTTCTGAAAAGAAATCTAGGTAAAAATGCCTGTTTTCGTGCCAGAATGGAATGATGAAATGGAGTATGTTAATAAGGATTAAAGGTTTATTATATTTTAATAATTCAAAAAAAGAAAAAAAAAACTCCCTAAAGCATGTTACTAGTACGTACTGTTTAAAAGAAAAATTTTAAACACAAGTTAAATAAATATGTAAATTTCACTCTTTGTAAATTATTATATAACTGTAGTACGTTACATATCAAATACGTATCAAATATTTGGTATAGTTAAAACCTAAGTTATATGCTAAATCTCAGTTTTAATTTAAAACTAGTTCCAAACTCTATTTGCACTTTATGAATCCGAATAAATTCGGATTTGTCTAAATTCGGATTATTAATCGGATACACAAAAGGGAATTCGAATTCAATTCGGATGGCCTTTAACAAATAGGATCGAAATACTAATTAAAATAAAAGGTTAAATATTAACTAATAATAAAAATTTACAGATACGAAGAAATTATTTTGCTTGCTTATTATTATGAATGGATTAGAAATAAAAATATTTTGCTTGGTGAATTGGAAAAACAAAAAATTAGTTGTCAAAAACTTGCAGATAAAGAAACCGGACAAAATTGCAAATTATCAAATTTGATAAATTAGAATAAATTAACAATTGTTAAAATTATTCGATTCAGTGTAAAATTAAAAAATTTAGCCTACAAGGTTAATGCTGCTATAAAATAGCATTTATAATATAACTTTATAGCGATAAACAAAGATTTTGATTTGTTATGCAAGATCTTAAAATCTTGTTGATTTCGTACTAATAATAAAATATGTTGTACGAAATTTACAGTATGTTACCGGTAAGTTACTATTTTGGTAACTTACTATAAATTACCATAATTTTACAACCCTGATTACAGTATTAAGCATAAGGATAATAAGTATTGAAAATTTTATACGTAGCCGTATAGACTGTTTGACATATATATTAGTTTAATATTTTTTTATATGCTTAAAAATAGACTAATTAACTTATTCCATGTAATTGGTGTATAAATAACAAAAGTTACTCCTGAAATTTTTCCAATTGAATTTACTAGTTTAACACCTTCATCACTTGGAATTGCAATAAATATAATTGCTAAATTATTACTATTAATTTCTAATTTTTTTAACTCTTGCACGGCATTAATAACTTTCTCTTTGTTATTTTCATAAAGGCCGATAAATACAATATCATAAGCATGTTGATATAATTCTCTATATGTTTTTGCTGCTCTAATTCCTTTATCAAAAGTATCAAATGCATCAACTTTTTCGGCCCTTTTAAGATATTTCAACAATGAGTTTCTCACACTTTCGATTGAATGAATAATTAGTATTCGTTTTTTTCTTATAGCATAAGATAATACATAGTTTGTTTGCTCATTAAATTGAGACCCTTGTGTTGATAATGATTCAATGTTCCATGTAAATGAAAATTTACTTCCTTTTTCTAATTGACTTTCAGCTTTAATTTCACCTCCATTAATTTCTACTAGACTTTTACAAATTGAAAGACCAAGTCCTGCACTGTCTTGCTCCTTGGTTATTGACATGTTACCTTGTGAAAAGCTTTCCAAAGAATGTTGTAAATATTCAGGATTCATACTATTATTATTAAATAAATTATTTGAATAACTGCATGTGATAAAATGTGAAGCATATAATTATAAGTAGCTCACCCAATGCCGGTATCACATAATTCAATAAACAAAATTTCTTTGTTAACCAGATTATCAAAAGTCGAATTCTCTTCATTTTCATTATCCACATTTTCTTCGATGAATTTTCGTGGTCGCATTGAAATTGTTAGTACAATTTCACCTTCATTAGTAAATTTAATTCTAAAAAATTAAATTACGTAATAGCTATAGGTTAAAAAAATAAAAGCATTACACTGTATTATGATTTTCTAAAAATTACTAATTATAAGAATTCATAAAATTGATTCTATATAATACTAATAATAATATTTATTATTATTATTATTATTACAGTATTATATTGTTTTCAAATTTCAAAAAAAGATATGATTGTACGAATAATTAAAAAAATACCTACGAATTTGATAATAAGTGAGATAAAACTTGTTTCAACCTATTTAATAAGAGATAGAGTAAGTAATACAGGTATTTATTAGTTTTATACATTTTATAAAAGATAAATTAGTTAAATCACCTCTCTGGATCACTCTTAACATATCTTGGGATATCTACTTCGTAATTTACAATAATCTCAACCTTTTTAGCAGCAGCTTTTTTTCCGAATACATCAATTGTGCTCTCAAGTAATTCTAATAAATCAAATGTACTATTTACTAGAATTGTTCTTTTTATTTCTAAATTTGTTACATTAAGAATATCATTCATTATGGATAGTGCAACATCAGAAGCTCTTTCTATAATATTAAGCAAATCTCTTTGTTCAGTAGTTAGAATAATGTCCTTGAAAGAAGAGGTAATGCCTACTATCGCACCTAGCGGTGTTCGTAATTCTAAATCGAGATTAAGATTAATTAGCAAGATAAAAGGTTTAATAGTATATGAAAAGATAATAATATACCATGAGAAGTATTTGCCAATATTTGATTCTTAACACTATTTGCAATTTCAGTAGCTTTAATCTGAATTGCCTTCTCCATATTCTCTTCTATCAGTTTTACTTTTGTAATGGCCATACTAATTTGATTCGATATTTGTTGCAAAAAATCCATTTCAGAATTAGACCAAATAGAATTTGGAGATCTATGTACTTTTATATATCCCCAATTATCATTCAACCATACTTCTATAGATAATATAGAAACATTTTTGCGAACTTCATCACAATATAAATCTAAATAAACATCAACCATTGAATTTTTGGTTAAGTATTCTTGTAACTCGGTGAACGTTTGTGAATTACTTTCATTATTATCACTGATTTCTGAGAATGGATTAATTACTGGTGTTAAACATTCCGAATCTTCGCTCTCTGGAATAACTATTTTATAATTATTAGATTGTTTATTTGAAATAATAAAGATTCTTTCACATGGTAATCTACGGTATATTTCTTTAGCAATATACTGGAATGTTTCACCTAGGTCTGATTTTGAATGAACCATATTCGTTATTGAGAGCAATAATTGTTTTATATCTTCTTGTTCATATTGGTGAAAGAATATTCTACGACGAAGATGTGAGAGTTTAATATTAGCGCGAATACGGGTAATTAATTCTCGAGCTGAAAATGGTTTTACTAAATAGTCATCTGCTCCTTTATCCAAACCTAAAAATAAATGCAATGTGATTAAAAATACCGATAAAATAATAATAAAATAGTATATTGAATATCTCGAATTAAATTGAGGATTTCAATTTGAAGTTTATTTGTGAATTTTTGTTATTTAATTAGCTAGCTTTCATAATTTATAGAAACTTTTTATTGAATATATATCTATTCAAAAATCAAATAAAATTTTTTTTGAAAAATTGTCAAAGTAGCCATATAATACCGACAATTTAATGGCTTAAATTACCTTTAATTCTAGAAGTTTCAGAAGCTTTTGCTGATAACAATATTACAGGAATCATTTGAGTTTTTAGATCAGATCTTAATACATCTAATAACTCATATCCATTCATATTTGGCATCATAATATCTATTAAATTCAAATTAAGTAATTCAATAACGATTAAATTGCTACAAATAATAAATTAAAATATTATTTACCACTAAGTATTAAATCAGGTAATTCTTTAAGAGTTTTTAAGACTCTTATAGCATCTTGGCCATCACAAGCACGATTTATGTTAAATTCTTTTAATAGATCCACTAAATAATCTCTATAAGTATGGTATATAATAAATAATTTTACAAAAATGTCTTAATCGATAGAAATAACGAAAAATATTACCTCATGTCATTATTGTCATCAACAATCAAGATCTTATATTTTTTATTTTCTGTGGATATTTTGTCAGAGTCATTGGTTGAAATTTGACCCATTATAGCATCTTGAGTTTCAGATTCCTTATTTTTCATCCATTGAGAACTTTCGTCTAAATAAAGTTGACTATCAATGGGTAATACCCGACCATAACTTATTTGGACATCCATGTTAATAGAGTGTAATTGATTTGTTAATATGTGGTCATAACCTATTGGAAACCAACATTTAAATGTTGTTCCTTGATTTACCACTGAAGATACAGTTATATCTCCACCATGGAGCGTAATAAATTCTTTGACAAGAGCAAGCCCTATTCCAGTACCTTCACGACTACGTGATCCTTGAGATTCTACACGATAAAAGCGCTGAAATATATTCGGAAGTGTGATTTCTGGAATACCAATGCCTAAATAAAAAGTCAATCGAGTTTTAGTAATGACAACTGCATATATATATGTGTGAAGTTTGCATATGCCTGAAATTTCAGGCACATGAAGTTGTAACTCCAGGAAGATGCTAACTTCAGGTTAATAAACAAAGTATTTATTAACCTGTATCTGACACTTCAAGAACTATCATCTTTTTTTTATCCTTATAGTCAAGATATAAGTGAATGGATATTTGTCCATTCCAAGTATGCTTAAATGCATTTGAACCTTTAACAAGAAAGATATATGAGTAAATGTTATTCATACCATTTATACCACATATTTTTGGAAAATGCTTACAAAGATTAAATACTATTGTTTCATACATATCACGATCTAAGTATATTTTATCGCCCACGGCATGGTTAAATTCTTCCGGGTTTGATATATTAATGTTGTAATCTAAACCTAATGTTTTAGCCATACTTTTAAATTCCGAAGCCAACTCTTGAGTAAATTTGGCTATATTTATCTCACGATAATATGCTTTTAATTGATTATTTTCTATATCAGAAAACTATAAAAGAAGTTAATATAAAATATAATTTCAAGAACTAGATGTAGCTATTGATAGAAATTATTTTAGTTATTAACAATTTCTATAATATATAACATACTTGTAATAACATATTAATGAATTTAAGTAAACGACGAGCGTTACGCCGTATAATTTGAAAATGTAGCATTATTGGTGCTTCTTGTGGACATGCGTTAATTACGTCATCAAGTGGTGAAATCATTAAGGCTAATGGTGCTAATGTAATAAAGAAGGATGAGTATATTTATACAATATATTTTTAAAATATCATTTTATGATAATACTTTTTAATTCATGACTAATTCCTTGTAAAAACACAATTTTTTGGTAATTCAAATCAGCCAATATTTTAGCTCGCTCCTTTTCTTCTTCAATTGATTTGACTTCTCGTAAAAATGAATTTATTTGATTTGTGACTAACTGGTAAATTATAATTTTTAGGTATTTTTAATATTGTAATTATAACGAAATTAATTATATAAGTTATTACATACTCGTAAAAATTCCATATGCTTTTCATCAAGCGCGTGAAGTTGGTTGATACCATAAATTAATACAACCGACAAAGCTTGTGAAATTTCTGTCGAGAAGAGTATAGCACGAGATTCGTCTTTTAAAAGAACTTTCACGTGATTTCTTTCCTTTAATGCAAGATAAATTGGCCAAGATTCACATTTTAAGAACGAATGAGTTATATCACATCGTTTTAGTTCTATATATGTACCACAGCTCTTATCAACATCTTTAGCTAAGTCAATTATTTCATGAGTTTCTAGCATATAATCAGGAATATGACGTTTTTTTTTATCATCATCAAAGGTCGTAGAGATTAAGTGGGCGATCGGTTCAGAACTAGTATTTAGTTTATGTTTGATCAAGTAAATGAATGTATAAGGAATATCTATATTGTTACTTAATAATTTTGTTATAATATTGCAAGCACTTTCTAAGGATTCAGCCTCTTTAAAATATATTATGAAAATGAATCAGTTAGAGGTACAATTTTAAACCACAAAAATAATAAACGGAATTATACATTATATTTATGATATTAACCAGAAATATGTTTTCCAAATTCACCAAGTGTTTTTAATCTTCGAGTATTTATAATTTTTTGAGTTGTATCGTAAATCAGAGCAAATACAGCACAGATCGTGCCATCTGATTTGAAAATCGGTGTCATTGCATCGTAGTGGGAGTACTCATCTCGTCCAAATCTTGCGGCTTCACCGAAAAAATATATACCTTTACCAGTTGCCATTATTCTACATATATTACAATTTAAGAGAACTTTAATATTATGAATGAAAACATCCTTAAAAATTATTTCTTACTTATTAAGTTGAGAATTAGTATGGATAACTCCTTGCCCAGGAAAAACATCATGAATTCGCATTCCTAATGCTATTAACATTAAGAAAGCAGGTAGTTAGTAACACTATATTTATTATAAACATATAGAATTTTTTAACAAACCGGATGGATGCTTTTCCTTAACCCACGGTATATATGCTATGAGTAAATATTATTAGATATTTAAGCAAATCAAATATATTCAGCAAATAAGCTTTCTACCTTCATTGTAGAGCAATAACCAATCGGGAGGATTGATAAGAACACAGCTAGGAAACTTAGTATTGAGACTTAATTCCTAACATTAAACACATGAATTTTACAAATCTTTACAATTTTAAAGAAAATATATATGAGCACAAATTACCACAGCATTTTTGAGAGCAGGATCCCATGTATTTATAGGACCAATCGAAGTTGAAGACCATTCATAATTATAGACCATATTAATAAAACTTGATTCTTCATTCTCGATACTATCACCACTATTAATCAAAGGTAACGACATAAAGACTAGAAATGACAAAGATATTTAAGACAATAAAAATAAAGTCATTTAATTAACAGAAGAATAATTTCACAAAAATTTACTTACATACACTAATATTTAAAGGATATTATGGAAAAAAGTTTCAGAACTTAGTTGTAAAAAGAATTTCTCTTCAGACTTTTATATATTTATAAATACATTCTATGGATTTTTTTTTGCACGTACATAAGTACTTTGTATTCTTAATTTTTTTTTTAAGTTTCTCAGTGATTTTATAATTTGTTGCCAGTTTACCTGCAATTCTGATATGCACATATGTACGTACGTACGTATGTATTCATTTTTGTTCCTATACTGTATATTCCATATTTCATTTAAGGGCACACGAATTAATCATTGCAACAATACACTGCTATATTAAGCTATTTAGGACATATAATTGGCTAAGTCATAATTGTGTAGTTCATAAAATTTGATAAATACATAGTGTTGGAGCTTACGGAACTACTGCAATCATCACCAAAGAAAACAAACCACACGATCTACCTAATTAATGAAGGCTGAAAAGGCTAAGATTAGGTGTATTAGTCGAACTAAATTTATCGACTAAGTCGATCTTATATAAGATTAACGATTTTCAAAGAGCCAGTCTAGTCGATTTTCTGAAAATTCGACCAGCTTAGTCGGCTAAGTCAACTAAGTTGACTAACTCGAATCCCTATCGGGTATATGTTTACCACAAAATCCCGAAAGGACCTAATACCGACAAAGATAGCCGGCATTAGTTATAATGCTGACCTAATTTAGTTGGTATTATGTTCTTTCGGGAAAATGGTTTTCGAAATTTAGTGGTAAAACCATCAGGTATATGGCGGGAATAAGAGAACGAATTTATTATTGGTGCACTTTATTGTACTTACACGACGATTTTGGTTTGGCGAAACACTTTTACCAATCAGGAGCTAATTTCAATATTATTCAGTTTAGAGGTGCGATCCGTAAACTATTAGTCAATACAGTACAGTCAACCCTCCCTAAGTGCACCCCCTCGGGACCGCAGGAAAAAAAATTAAAAAGTGTGCACTTAGAGAGGGTGTGCATTTATAGAGAGCAAAATACAGTATACAGAGCTCTTATAAACTGGGACCGGACTATACCGTGCATTTAGAGAGAATTTACATAATCCGTGCACTTAGGGAAGTGCACTTATAGAGGTCTGACTGTATAAATAAACTGTAGTTTTAAAATAAACTACAGTTTATTTATATGTATTGTAATTAACAGTTCACATCTCTAATTCAGTTTTGTCGATAATTTTTCTAAAAAGGAGACCCACTTCCGTTTGAAGTTAATTTTTCGGTTAACATCACTTTCCAGGACTCTCGGAGAGAGGAAGCAAATGAAACGAATATATAAAATGAACAAACTATTTTTAATGTAGTAAATATATTGTAACGAATTGACTTCAAGTTAGAGATTCTAGTTGAGTTGCTAATTAGGTCAGATAAATTAGATTCAATAGTTAATATTTACATTCCTATTATAAAAGAGAGGACAAATATAGATAAATAAATAAAAATTATATGATGTTCATCCGCTTCGTACGTATAATTTTTACAGTGATCAGATCTGCATCATTTTTTTAAAGTATGTATGCAGCGATCACATATCGGAATTTTGGGTTTACCAATTCCCCCAAGTTCCTATTGGTCGAATACAAATTTTGTCCCTTATTGAATGAAATAAATCACTGATCGGATGGCTTAAAAATTAATGTAAAAAATGTAAAAAAGTATCGATTCGAATAATTGGTTTGTAATTGTTATTTCCATAAAAGTTAAATGTTTTTTTTTTATTTTTTAATTTGATTAGTTTAATTTTTTTATTTTTTGATTCGATTAATTTTTTTAATTCGATTAATTTTTTTCAATTCTATTAATTTTTTTTAATTCGATTAATTTTTTTTTAATTCGATTAATTTTTTTTAATTCGGTTAATTTTTTTTGATTCGATTAATTTTTTTTAATTCGATTAATTTTTTTTAATTCGATTAATTTTATTTTCTAAATTATTTTATTTTATTTTAAGTTATTTTATTTATTTTTTTATTTTATATTTGCCGTATAACCGCGAAATAGTGAATAGGGAGTTATTTCGAATTTCGGCCTAAATTAAGCTTAATTTAGGCCGAAATTCAAAACCACACCCCCATCGCGTTATTTCGTGATAATACGGTATTTTTTTTTAATTTTTACTTTTTTTATATGTTCATTTTACCGGGGGGAGGGTGATGTTAACCGAAAATTAACTTCAATTGTTGTGTATTAGTCTATTCTAGTGATGAAGAAGAGTAATTATTTCTACATGTGTAGACAATCGATAATCAATTCTAAGTACTGTTGGTAGCAATCTCGATGGTCCCGTGATATCTAGGGCTGTTAAGTGGTCCGACTCAAACCGATGGGCCGCCGGTCCTGTCTTTTTTGCGATAGACCGAAAGGACCGTCGGTCCTAATATCAGTTATTATTAAAAGTTAGATCATGTATATAAATAAAATATCTACTTAAAGTCGTGAGAATTGAGTTGACATAACGTTATATGCTAAGCAGTGAATACTTAATTGCATGTTTGGTGCTTACATATAACTATTTTGAATTTGGAAAGCTAAATTTCTTTAGCGTAAATCAGGTGCATACCAATATGTATAGAATACTCCAACCTCATAGATTAACTTTTCAATCACGATACTAATTTAGTTAGATGTTTAATTAACCAAAAAATAAATGTCTTAAACTAAATTGTTACAAACAGCATTAATATGTTCGTAAGTTATTTGACGTAAGTTATTTAATATTACTCTATTAGGTTAACACAGGTCGAATGAAGGCAAATCGGGCACCAATCAGTATCACGTAATCCCGATATGAACCTGATTTGAAACAGATATTTAGTGCAAATAGGAGACCTTTAAGATATAAATTTGGTTCATATAGACGATCAATACATATCTGAATGTCGATAGCTCTATAGGTAATTCAAAAAAGCCATGAGCTATCGACATTCCGATATGCTATTTTTATCTTAAAGGTTCTGCTATTTGCAACAAATATCTATTTCAAATCAGGTTCATATCGGGATTACGTGATGCCTATTGATGCCAATCTGCCTTCATTCGAGTTGTTTAATTTTTAGAGGTTTAAACAATGATAAAGATCTATAGTTTTTCTTATTTAATCATAATAACTGGCAAGAGTTAGATATTTGATATACAAATTTAATAAATTTAATTAGAATTATTGTCTAGATATACTTACAGCACAAATTCATTAAAAATATACCTACAAAAATTATGTACATAATTCTCAAAATTCATGCGTATTTCATCACTAATAATAATAGACAGGTTTAAATATTCGGTTAGAGATAGCTTTTATTTAATAAAATAAGTAATAAACCAGTAATTTGAATATACAACGTGTTGATGCAACTTATGTAGCATTTAATTAGTCTAATAATCGGTCCGTCCAGTCTCATACTGATCGGTCCTAGTCAGTCCTGGACCGCAGTCCGGTCCTACTTATTAACCATAGCTGCCGCAACAAATTTGGACCGGCAGATCCTCGATTTTGATTGGCTAACGGCCAAGGATCTTCGAACTTTTGGCCCACATTACAAAATTGGTTACTAATTTCCGGCCGGAATTAACATTTTAATTTTTTTATTACAAAAATAGAAATTCTTAAAAAATAAGGGTAAAATTGGCCCAGGAACAATTTTCATTTAATGGGCGGCTATGATTTAATTAGTAAAATTATCGACCTAATATTTTTTCGTCGCTCTTAGCCAATCAAAATCGAGGATCTACTCCAAATTTGTTGCGGCAGCTATGGTTAATGTCCAACTTTTTAAAAGACCGTCGGTCTTTGGACCAAGACGGACCGGACGGACCGAATAACAGCCCTAGAAGTGCCAGGGAACGCACCCGGATCTAGCGAAACTAAGCTGAAAAAAAATTCCTTCTTTCACAGCGCCTGCTTCTATGTGAAGCCCCCCGACGTACCAAACAAGCCAAGCTTGGTAAATCCTTAAGAAGATGAAAGATTCGAAGAAGAATCGCCAAGATATCATGGTCGCATCTATGATACGATCATTATTAAGATGGCCCAAGACCTTAGTATGAACTCCCGGATGAAGCGCCAGGGGAAGAATCATGGGATGCTCACTGGTTCAAAACAATGACCAAGCAACACCCAAAATGGTTAATGAGGCGGTGGCATTGGAAAAAGAGGCAGGTGACTATAGTTACTTTAAAATTAATAGCGATGACGCGATAGATTAGAGGATAAGATTGGGAATTCTTTCCTTCTTTTTTTTTTCTTTTGTTCAATTTAAGTTTTTGTATAAATAGAGTTTAAGTTCTCCACAGTTGAAGGGCAGATCAGTTCGAATAAAATCAATAAAATTTGAATTTGATCAAATAAAAGGTTGATAATTACTTTTGATCCTAAAGTCCTTCGTTTTCGTACCTTATACCCATAACAAACCAATCTAAAGCCTTAACTTGCCAAATCTTAACTGCCTCACCTTGTTGGTTTGTTGTGCGGTTTTAGTTTTATGTGTTGTAGAGACTATCTAGATCCGTGTATCTTCTAGCCGTTACCACTAACAGTACGTACGTACGTATAATACAGCAGTGTTACAACTGGAGCAACCACGTCTAAGGAACTTAACCTGCTAAGCCAACTGGCTGGCTATTGCAGCATGACTTTACAGCTGTACGTACGTACACACCAGAACATAGCAGATAGTGTAAACTATAGATAGGCAGATTAAAAATTTATATATGAAAATTTGGTAGCCCTGATGCTAAAATAATATCTAAAGATTGGTCAACGCAATTTCATGCGTGTGCAATAATACGTATTTATTCGCATGATTCTATTTATTTCGTGATATTTCATCAAAATTTTATAACCGTGTAAACTATAAATTCAGTCGGCATTAAGATAATTTTGGCACACGACCATGTAATGCAGGCCAGAACTATGGAATAACTTTTTTGCCGAATTTTTATTATGTCTTAAGACCAAAAATCGGATATATTATTCTTTGTAATGTATGTAAATAATTTTGAAACTTGAAACTGCAATATGATATATCACAGTATAAATAAATGTCGTTTCTAAAAAGTGTAGAGTTTAAACCTGGCTGAGCGAAGCGAGACCGAAACATCAAAAGTGTAAAGCGAAGAGATAAGTAGAAATACTACTCTGGAATATAATATATAATATTAGATTTAAAAGAATCAAACAATGAGAAATATAAAAACATTAATGAAGTCTAAGAGCTACGAACTTCTGTATTTTATAGTTCTATTCAAACTAGTCATAATTAACAAAAATATTAACTACTCCAGTTGATGATTGTAGTTAATTTGATGTAGTCAAATTGATTAGTCACTAAGTTAGCTGACTTTTTTTTTTATAATAGGTTTGGTTGATTCAATCAAAAACAAAACCAGATAAAATGTAAAAATAGAATGATTTTTGAAAACTAGGATATCAAATCACAAAAGGTAAATAATATACTGTAATCTGTGCCGAATTGTCGCGAAATAACGCGCAGGTGAGTATTTTCAAAAATTTTCCTAAATTAAGCTTAATTTGGGTCATTACTTTAAATAACGCCCATAGGATTATTTCACGACAATACATTAAACACGCTACAAGTAATCGGCTTGGTTTAGTCGGTTAAGCCGATTTTTAAAATTTTTAAATATCAGCTTAGTCAAGTAAATAAATTTACGTCGATTACAAACACTACTGACAATAGTCTATTAGGAGGTGAACTGTCGCATGATATGTGCTATATATATATTTGCAAATTTGCGCATATCTTCAAACCTGATGGTTATTTTCACAAAAAAATAAATACAATTCTGCGCAGAATTTTATTTTTTAAAAATTTTTGCAGATTTGTACTAAAACCTTTTCTCAAGACCATAAAAATCTGTTTTCATAGAATATTACAGATATTAATATAAATTGAGGTAGGTCTAGGGTTAGGGGTAGTGTTAGGAGTAGTGTTAGGGAGTCGTCTTCTTTTTTCATTTTGTATTTTATTCCAAAGTACAAAAAAACAGATTAAAATTACAAACAATAAACATGCTGGTACGAGAATTTTATACATCAAGTCTGAATTTTCTCCTGAAGAATTGTTTGTACTTGTTGGGTTTGAATTCCAACAACCTGATTGACAATTGTATAAAGGAGAACAATGTTCTTCAGAATTACCACAGTATCCATATTGGGAGCAACAGGATCCATTAGGGTTATTTGGTCAATTAAGTCCGCCAAAATCTTTACCACATCTAATAGTTGTGCTTTGTTGAGTAGATTGAGTAGATTGAGGTAAAGCAAAACATGAAATGATTTTAAATAATGCAAAAATTATATAATTATTAAATTTCGGGTTCATCATTTTTTTCTTTCTTTTAATACTATTACTAAATTGCACAGTAAAAGTACTGATTATTTATCGCATTTTCATGGACATAACTTTATTCTTCTAGAATCCATTTAAACATAAAAACTTCATTAAATGTTCTTTATCCTATTTTAGAAATCTATTTAAACATAAAAGGTGTATTATACATAATTTTATTTTTTTTATAATAAAGAAAAAAAATGCTATATATCATGAATTTTAGTTTAACTCTCAAAGATCTCCAACTAATTTCTGGTTTCGTTCATATAATCTATAAATAACTTTGGCTGAAAGTATTATGTTAATTAATACGAACAAAACGATCCCTCCTTTTGGTATCCAAAAATCACAAGTTTTTAGGTTTTTTCTACGGTGCAAATAAATGAAAACTTTATATCGTAATACTTGATAAGCAAGAAAAATAGAATCACAGATCCGACAACTAATCGTGGATTGTTTATTCTATCATTATTAAATATCCTAATTTATTTCAAAAACCGGAGCAACGAATATCAGTACCGAGAATTAATAATACCTTTTCTTGTTTTCACGCCTTTCTTTAAATATTTATAGTATTAGGATACCGAAAACAGAGCTTACACATAATCACAACCTGACTGCAGTTTATGCAACATATATCAATAGCAGAAACGCAGTGCAACAAGCATATGGTTGCAGTGAGAGTGAAAGTGTTGTGTGCAAATCCACGTATTTGATTGTTTCACATGCCATCCCTCTGAATTTGTGCGTCTCACAGGACCTTGGCCTTAATATTGTGCAACATAAACATAAGATTTTAAGAGATTGTAAACAGAGAAATTATGACACTTACATAACTTCCGACCTTTAAATAAAAGCTTCTGTATGGAATTTTTTAGTTATAGCATACATTTTGAAGTGCTAAATATAGGTAATACTAGCTCTTAAGACCCGGTCCTTGACCGGGTTCGAGTTTCTAATTTTTTGCTAATTCTTAGACCAAAATTATATTGGTTTTAGAACTTTGTAATGCCTGAGTTCAAGTTTCTTTTTTATTTTATTTTTAAGCCTCAACTATAAGCCCAATTTTGATTTAAAAGAACCCAAATTGGGTTCAAAAGAACCTGAATTAGGTCAAAGAACCCAAATTGGGGTAAAGAACCTGAATTGGGTTCGAAAGAACCCGAATTTAGGTCAGAGAACCCGAATTGGGTTTAAAAGAGCCCGAATTTAGGTCAGAGAACCCGAATTGGGTTCAAAAGAACTCAAATTTAGGTCAGAAACCCCGAATTCTGTTCAAAAGAACCCGGATTGGGGTCAAGGAACCCGAATTGGGTTCAAAAGAGCCCGGATTGGGGTCAAAGAACCCGAATTGGGGTCAAAGAACCCGAATTGGATTCAAAAGAACCCGGATTGGGGTCAAAAAACCCAGATTGAGTTCCAACGAACCGAATTGGGTTCCAACGAACCCGAATTTGGTTCCAACAAACCCGAATTGGGTCCAAAGAGCCCGAATTGGGTTCAAAAGAACCCGAATGGGGTTCAAACGAACCCGAATAGGGTTCAAACGAACCTGAATTAGGTTCAAATGAGCCCATATTGGGTTCCAACGAACCTGAATTTGTTTTAAAATTATTTTTTTATATTTTTTAAATTATTTTTTTATTTTTATACTGTACATTTTATTTAAACCTATTTTTTAAGTCAAATTAAATTATTTTTTTATTTTTTAATTATTTTTTATTTTTTTTATTATTTTTTTAATTTTTTATACATTTTTAAATTATTTTTTTATTTTTTTTATATGTTTTTAAATTACTATTTATATTTATAATTATTTATATTTTTTATACATTTTATTAATTTATTTTTTTATTTTTTAAATCATTATTTATATTTTTAATTATTTTTATTTTTTATACGTTTTATTAATTAATTTTTTTTTGTATTTTTTAATTTAAATTACTTTTTATTATTTTTTAATTTTTTATATGGTTTTAAATTATTTTTATTTTTTTATATATTTTTTAAATTATATTGTTGTATTTTTTTTAATTATTTTTTATTTTTGTACATTTTATTAATTTATTTTTTTGTATTTTTTAATTTTTATTATTTTTTAATTTTTTATTACATTTTTAAATTATTTTTATTTTTTTTTGTATTTTTTAATTTTTATTATTTTTTAATTTTTTATTACGTTTTTAAATTATTTTTATTTTTTTTGTTTTTTAAATTATTTTTTTATATTTTTAAATTATTTTTTATACATTTTATTAAATTATTTTTTTATTTATTTTTTAATTTAAATTATTTTTTTTGTTTTTTTATATGTTTTTAAATTATTTTTTATTTTTTATATGTTTTTAAATTATTTTTAAATTTTTTTTAATTATTTTTTTATTTTTTTATACATTTTATTAGTTTATTTTTTTTATTTATTTTTTGTTATTTTTTTAATCTTTTTAATTTTTTAATTATTTTTTAATTTTTTATACAGTTTTAAATTTTTTTATTTTTTTATATGTTTTTTAAATTATTTTTTTATATTTTTTAAATTAGGTTTATTTTTTTATATGTTTTATTAAATAATTTTTTTCTATTTTTAAATTTAGTTTATTTTTTTAGTTTTTTAATACGTTTTAAAATTATTTTTTTGTATTTTTAATTATTTTTTATTTATTAATTTATGTTTTTATGTATTTTTTAATTTAAATTACTTTTTATTATTTTATAATTAAATTGCCTTTTTGTTTTTTATACATTTTATTTGATTTTATACTTATTTTATTTATTTATTTTTTTAGTTTAAATTACTTTATTATTATTATTTTATTTATTTTTTAATTTAAATTACTTTATTATTATTATTTTATTTTTTATTTTTTTTTAATTTTTGTTATTTTGTTTTATTTTATTTTATCAAATTAAATTATTTTATATATTTTTTAAAGTAATTTAATTATTTTTATACATTTTTTAAAAGTGTTTATTTTAATTTTTATGTTTTTTAAATTAATATTTTTGGTATTGTTTTAATTATTTTGATTATTTTATTTTATTTTATTTTATTAAATAAATTATTTCTAGATATTTTTTTAAACGTTTTTTATAAGTATTTTAATTATTTTAATACATTTTTTAAAGTATTTTAATTATTTATATATATACTTTTAAAATTATTCTAATTATTTTTTGATTTTTTAATTATTTTTTGCATGTTTTTTTTGATTTAAATTATTTATTTTGATTTTTTTGGCTTATTTTAATTTATTTTTAATTTATTTTAATTTTGTATAGTTCAATTTCATTTAATTTAATTTATTGTGTATAGTTTAATTTAATTTAATTTAAAATAATACATATAATTATAATTTAAATTAATTTAATATGTTTAATTTTATTTATTTCATATAATTTAATTTAATTTATTACGATTTAATTTAATTTATTGTGTATGTTTTAATTTATTGTGTATAATTTAATTTAATATAATGTAATTTGATTTAGTTTAATTTAATACATTAATTTAATTTA
>CAJVPY010001916.1:0-17737 GCA_910591965.1 Dentiscutata erythropus | reverse complement strand
CTGGATTCCATATCGTTTTTTAAAACTGGGTGTGTATTTTGCATCTCTCATAAGGTATCTGACTGTAAGGACAGACTTTAGGTTAAGTAATTTCAATATCTTTGCTTCAGTCTCTTGCTAATATAAAGAATTGATACAAAATTGCGCAGGGCTTTATGAGTTGGAAGTCTTCCCATGTTTCGTTTGTATTCATTGCTAGCGTTATGAGATTGATTTTAATTAATTTAGAAATAAGCAATAAAATATCATAATCGTGAATATTGCAAGCAATTTTTCTATCTAGCTACAGCTCAGCTACTTCATTGACTATCCGATGCAATAGTATTGTATTTCATGATTCTTGTTTGTTTAAAACAAATCTAAATACTTATTATACAGTAAGCTCAAATTTTGAATAACCATTGTAAATGAACAATTATTCTAGTTATGTGTAATTATTGAAAAAACATGTAATCACAGAGAATCTTCTTTCAAATCCGTTGCACCCATTTATTTAAAAATTTTCACATATTTAAAAAAAAAAATGTGATTTTTAAATTTAAATTTTATTAAAAAACATATTCAAATTTTTTCAATAATTTCAAAAATACGCAATATCCTGTGTCGCAGTGGTTTCCGTAAGCTCGACATATTACAAAAAGCATTTCTCAAATATGAATAGGTTCTATACTTAATTTTAATTCCGTAGATTGAAATTGAAAGAATTAATCTGTGTCGCAGTGATTTCAAATTAGACATGTCCCAAAAAGACATTTGTCAAATATGAAAAACTTTAAGTTCAAGCTCCGTAAATTGTCCAATCACTTTTTTTAATCGAAAACTTTTACACAAATTTCAAAGAAAGCATTTCCAGAATGGGAATGTCCAAAAAAGGCATTTCCCAAATATGAATAAATTCGAAGTCTGAACTCCACAAATTGCCCACCCAGTCACTTTTTTTTAATTAAAATTTTCTAAAAATGCATTTCCAAAATATAACTAAAACTTGCTAGTCTGTGTCGCTGCGATTTCAAATTGGGAATGTCCAAAAAAGGCATTTCCCAAATATGGATAAATTCAAAGTCCGAACTTCGTAAATTGTCCAAACACTTTAATAACGTAATTTCCAAAGAAAGAATTTCCTAAATATGAATTAAACTTGTTAGTCTGTATCGCCGTTATTTCAAATTGGGCATGTATTTCTTGAATATGAATAAATTCGAGTTTGAACTCCGTAAATTGAACTTGCGAACAATCGAATATCATTAATTAAATTTTGTTTGCGTAATTTCCACAGAAGCATTTCCACATATGTGAATAAATTTGAAGTCCGAATTCCGTCAAATATCGATATCATTTATTAAAATTAATAATATAATCTACTTATACAGGTATTAATAATTATGTTTAACACTGGCAATGTTACCAGAGTATTAAAAAAAATTAATATATTAAAATTTTTCGCGTAATTTCCAAAATAATATGAATAAGCTCAAATTCTGTAAATTGAACTTGCGGTCCAATCAATCTCAAAAAATTGGTTATATATCGATTATCTATTTCCATGGACTGTACAATAGTAACATTTTTGATATAATAACTTTGTTAAAATAAAATGAGTAACTTCGAACTTTGTCACGTGTACAAAAGTTCGAAGTTTCTTGATTTTAATAAATATATTGCATCAAAACGTAACTTTTGTACATCATCTAGTTACAATACGCGTCACATCACTAGTTGTATCATTCCTTTTTGTTATTGGTATTGTGTGAATCTAGACCAGCAGTTATATCAATTCATTTTCGTTATCAGAGATTGTTTAATCAACACAAACAAATACGAACTTTAACCATTTTTTTAACCCCATGCAAAAATTCTCTTAATAATAATATTTATTTAGCGTACATAACATAGAAGCTGCTTAAAAGAATATTACGTAAGTCATTTTCGGTTTAGGCAAGGCATCTATAATTAACTCTAAAATAATCAAGTATTATACAACATTTGTTGTTATCTCGTAACGCACAATTACGTGACATTTAGTGTGTCGCCTATGCTTCAAAAAATCCTATAATATTTATACGCTATCGCCTTCACTCACCTTTGAACTTAGAATTTCTTTGTCAAAAACAATATTTAATATTTGAAAGTACGTATTGTATTTTTTTATTTTGTTTTAATTTTATATAATTAAAATATTTAATAAAAGTTTTTTTGTGTTTTTCAAAGTCAATAAAAGATATATGATATCTTTTTTTATCGCGTTAAATCTTATTCCCGGTGCGTTATTCGAGTGCAATTCCAATACAAAATATAAATATCCTTCTTCCACATAACAAGGTCTGTATTGCGGTAGTGCCTCTGGTATGGTTGGTGGGTATTTATTATATAAAATAATAAACTCTATATGAATTTTACTTTATGAATATATTTTTTCTAGGATATGATCATACGCATGCTTACGAACGCAATAATGGCGGTACCAAAGTATGCGATTATGGAATGCGTGATTCTTGTGCACAATGTGGAAAATTAAATTGTACCTCGAATCCACCTGTCAAAACAAGGCCACATACACCATATCCAAAAACATGTATATATTCCTTGAAATGTTTGTTAATGTGTCGAAATTTCCACGTGTATTAAGTTCTTGACTTGCATTAATTTCTTCCTCCCGTATATTAATAGGATAAAAATTTGCGCTAAAATAAAATAGCACATGGTTTAATTTTATAATTATAAGGCTTTTGGCGATTCTTTTGCGACATGTTATTTTTTTTTTACAAAAAATTTTGTTTATATTAGTTTTACTAATTCAGAAGTTTCATTCGTATCTAAATAACCTTCTGAAACAGAAGAATACCATAAATTTGTCTCAATATCATTTATGTCATTTTGAAATTCATCCATGTTTAAGAAAAATTACTGCTACGTATTATTGCTATTATACTGATTTAAATAAAAATTATATTGTATTTCAAATTCGATTAATAACGATAATAAATCTGATTATAATTTAAATTCGATTATATAAAACCGGTTTTAAATAAATCCAATTTTAATTTAAATATAAATAAAAACCGATTATAATTTAAACTCGATTTATATTAAACCTGGTTTTAAATAAATCCGGTTATAATTTAAATTCAGTTATAAATAAAACTGATTATAAATAAAATCGATTATAAATATAACTGAATTTATAATTTTAAAAATTTAAAATCGGTTATATTACAGCTGTTCTCATAAATTCTGGGACAACTGATAAAATTTATTTCAGCCGAACTCGATAAGTTTTTGAACTCGGTGTTATCGGAATTGGATTTTCGGCATTACAGTAATTCGATAACACCGAATCCAAAAACATCGAATTCGGCTGATCAATTTTTATCAGTTGTCCCAAAATTTACGAGAACAGCTATAAAACCGATTGTAATCGGTTATAAATTCAGTAGATTATAACTAGGGGTCTGCAAGTGGGCATGCCGGGCACATTGGCACCAGGCCATACACTAGTGCCTCATGCCGTGCCCATGCCTAAGGCACAAAAATGCTAGGCTGCCAGGCAAAATTAATTAATAAATATTAAATTTTTGTGCCCGTGCCCATGCCAAATTTTTGTGCTTATGCCCATGACAAATTCTTATGCCCATGCCCATGCTTATACCTGAATCTTCGTGCCCATGTCCATGCCTGTGCCTTTTGTTGGGCACAGGCACGAGCCCGGTTTGCAGACCCCTAATTATAACCAGTTCCTAAACTAGGTCGATTAAAACAAATAATATTCACACTCAGAGCCCAAAAAAACTTATAGATTTAGACAGCTATATTGAGAACCAAACTAATAACGAACAGGTTCAAAAAACAATAGCATCTTTTGTGGCTGAACAAGCAAGCATGGAATGAAAGAGATGCAAACTAATTGGGAAAAACAAGAAAGTAAATAAATAATAATTTAAGATTAATGAGATTGTCAACAATTGAAAATGAAAAGCATGATAAATTAATTAAAAATGAAGCCAACTCTGCAAAAGAATTAAAGAATTTAGGTGCAGAAGTAATTCTCTAATCATTTAGCTAGAACAAGCTCTTAAAGATACAGCAAAGTTTTGCATTAAAAAAAAATTAAGAATGAGTTTATAATATCAAATCTAGATATGCAAGTTAAAAATCTGAAAAATGGTGACTACAAAGAGTTAAAAAGAATATTTAAAGATTTAAATATAGAAAATGAAAATTTGGCAAATATACAATTTGAACAATGAAAAATAATAAAACATCGGGAATCAAAAAAGAGAAATTATAAAGATTTTAAATTTCTAAACGATCTGGAAAAAAAAACAAAAATTACAGAATATCTAAAAAATTTAGAACAGATAATTAAAAGAGTAGTTTAGTCTAGAAAAAATATGGCAGTTTATTAGAGAAATAATCATTATGTCTTTTCAAAATACTTAATTATGTTTACTAGAGTTACAAAAATATTAAATCAGAACTAAATATTTTTCCCTCTGCACTTATAAAGATTTTATATAGTTACAAAATAAAATATAGATTATGAATAGTTTGAATTGGATAGTTTGGTTAGAGCAGTTTTTTCAAAGAAAGCATCTTCTTTTCAGTTGTTTATAAGGTTTAGGTTTGTTAGTAACAATTGATATTTCTAGAGTTATTATATAGTGATTAGATTCATATGTGGTGTTTAGAATTATATCTGTATAATATATGTTGGTAATTGACAGATTAGTCCAAATTTGCTTTGGATATCTGCTCATCGAAAGGATTTATGTTTAATACAGTCCAAATTTATACTTTAATATGGCCCAAATTTAAACTTAATTTATGCTTTAATACTCCTAAATTCATACACTAATTCTGCCCAAATTCATGTTGATTTGGCCATATTCATCCTAATTGGACCCAAGGTTTAAATTCAGTTCTACATTTTCCTTTAATTTCAAGACCGTCACCACCTATATTAATTGAAACATTATTTTCCAAAGATTTTATTACATCTAAGTTATATTCATTAGTACGATGTCTTTTTTTTTTACAACGAAATTCTATCGAAGAATTTTCAACAACAAAGATAGCTTCTTTTTTATCAAAATTCAAGACATAATTTTACTGAAACCAATTTTAGAAAAAAAAAACGCTACATCGTAATGGCTTTGACAGATTTTTACAGTTTAATGGCTTTGAATAGAGTTCGGCCATATGAAATGCCGTCCAAAGCTATTCAGTTCAACTTTGCATGAGAAATTATGCACTAAATATAAACAAATTAATTGTATCAGGTATTATATAAATTTGCATATGCACATTATGTTAATAGCACTAATTAAAAAAGATACAAGCTTGAAATTTTTTGCCCGATTTAAAGTTAGTATTGGTAATCTTAATCGTCAGCGAATTCTTCATAATTAACCGAAGAACTGCAAATTTCTATTTCATTAAATTTTTTTTTTCATTTTAACGAAAATTATTACTTTATCCTTATTGTTTATTTTAAACTTAGATTTTGCCAATGATTTCATACATTACAATTGTATACTAGATTCCACCATCTTAACTTAAATTATCTTAATGTACATAAAAAATATCATAATTTCTCAATGTACATAAAAAGTAACATATATATATATTCTTGATTCGAACTTTTTACGGTCTTGATGCGGACGTTTTTTCCTTTGTATTGAGAGGATTCGGATTAAAAAGATCACTAAAAGGTGGAAGTTCAGGCTTCAAAAGATTGCAAATAGGAGGGAGGTCGGATTTCCAAAGCTCACTAATTGGAGGAAGTAAACGTGTCTGAGATAGAGCACTTTCAAGATATTCCAAACGAGCCTGCAATTCGAAACGAGAAGCCCGACGTTTTTGAAGAATTTTCTCCCGATTTTTTTGATAATGTCTACGGTTAGCAAAATGACGTGATTCTTTAGACTTAGACATATTGACAAAATATTAAATTCGAAACTTATGCGTAAGCCGTTCTATAAATGTTAAAAAAAGATTATTTTAGGCCATATAAGTTAATATTTAGTAGAACATTGCTCAGATGAAAACGATATAATCCAGTTATGTTATTCATACTAACTGAAAGATATTTGGCCATTAAAAATCACGTAATTTTGATGTATTTGACATTAACTCAAAAAGTTTAGGATCATCTAATCTTAATTCAGGAGTGAACACGAATTATAGATACAGAAAAAATCGGTATAGTTATTTTTAATGATGCAATAATCTAAATAACTGGGTTCCTGCAGTGTACCATATTGGTGTTGGGCCCTATCGGTGAGACACTCACTACAGTACTTATTCCTTCGCTTTAGTTAAACAAGTTAGACAGAATATCCTCTCGATTATGTAAAAATTATTCCATAATAATTTTTGTATCCTCTTACTGTATCAAATAAAAATAACAAACTATATATATATCAAAAATGATAATGATAACCAAAATTACTAATATAATTTTTTCTTATTATAGTGACCTACAAAAATATTTTATGCAACCCAATAAATCTATATTTTTTATTTTATATTTCTCAATTAGTACTTGAACTAGGCTAATACAATAAATCTACAATACGAAATCTGCAGCTACAATTTACTATTAAAGTAAGCCCTAGATTTTGGCGTAATAAACAAGCTCCACGATTAGAGAATCGGAGATATTAAATTATAAGAATTTTGGCGCATAAATTACACTAAAATCTTTAATTCTGACATTTCATATTATAAGGACAATGGACGCTGAACAATATGTACAAAAAAATATTTTACCGACAAATTCAGGAAGGGATTTTCTAAAATCTAAAATAGGACAAGTTGTAAAATCAGTACACTTAATAGTATTACCATAAATCGTGCAACGCTAATCAAATATACGTACACAATTTTTGTATTTAGGTTCTAAAAACTTTTCGAGATATCTTCGCTTCAAGTTTTAAAAAACTTATGAATACTACCAGATCACAAGTAGCATAATTTATAGTTATTGTATAGGTTGTAGTGAATAACCCAGTTACACGTGGTTTCGTATTCCGTGCCGAAGGCACGTGAGCCCGTGTGTGTAACTGGATTATTTATATAATAACTATCTTATTGCACGGTGTCTGACGTAACAATCCCGTGCAAATAATAATGAAAAAAAGCACGGGTTGTCACATAAGACCCGTGCAATAACTATAATTTACCGAAAAGTTTTAGTTGGAATGCGCTTTTCTCTGGAATAGATAAACCCATGAAAGCCACAAATTATAATAATCTTGAAATTAGAAACTTGCTACATTCTTATAGTTTTATGCTTAACGAGAGTTCATTCAGATCTTTTTTAATAAATTCAATGTTAAGAAAAACAATAATTGTTTTCTTTATGATCTTATTAAAGCCTAAAAAGTTAAGACAATTACAATACTTAAGAACATAATAATTAAATTCTAACTATAAAGCGCCACAGTTTTAAATATATTTATTTTGTGTAAAAATTAACTTCTACTAAAGATCTAAATATTAAACTATATGTAAGACTCTGTCATTTATTTATATATTATACTTTGTATGTTATATTTTGCCAATTTGATTTAAAGTACTTAGAATAACAATTTTCTTAATCTTTTTTTTTTTTTTGATTCAATTTCAATTTCTTATGGTCTCGATTTCAGCATCTTTTCATTTGAATTTCAAAAGCTTACTGATAGGAGGAAGTAAATGCGTCTAAGACAGAATCCTTTTAAGATATTCAAAGCGAACTGAGATTCGAAACGAGAAGCTCGACGTTTTTCCCGATGTTTTGATAATATCCACGATTGGATAAGTGACACAATAGAAAATAATGATGCTTATGATTGAAATTGTCCTAGAGAGGTTACCCTATAAAAAAGTTTGTTGGTTTTTGTTTAATTGTTGTCGGTATCATTCAACAAATGTTCAGAATGGGCCTACTATAGGTATAAAAACAGGACAGAATCCGTATATTTAAATTAAACAAATGTACAGATTTTGTCCTGTTTTTATATCTATGGTGGGCCCATTTCGAACATTTGTTGAATGATACTTATTGTACAACAATTAAATAAAAACCAAACTTTTTTTATAATGTTAAAATGATTTTGAACCATAAAAAGGTTATCTGTACGATATTGAATAATCAAAATATTGGTTCAAATGAAGTTATACAACCTGTGATTTATCCATTGAGAAATTCATGTGATCTGTAGCCATAATACTATTCTAAATAACGGAGAATCGATTATCAATAAATTCAGCAGTGACGAAAAATAGTCGGCGTTATCGTGTGATACGATCATGTGATTGTCATAAAATGAAATAATTATTTATGCAAAATACACAAAAATAACAGGAAATTTTGAGTTAATGTCACCCCATGTGCTGCTATGCAGCATGTGAATGACATTAACTCTGATGAATCATATGACCAAATATCTTATAGATACATCCAAATTAATAAAAAAAAATTGAGATTGGTACAATAATATAAAGATTCCGATTAACACAAATATTTGTTCTCATTAAGCAATAACTGGGTTTTCACAATAGATACGTTTTGTAAAACATGTTTGTACCTTCGCGTTACGTAGATAAATTAATGAATGAATGTAAGTGTACTGTTTAATTCTCATGAATATGCAATAAATTTATACACTAACTCTTTGCTGTCGTTTATACAATTAATTTATTTAACAAATAAAAAACAAATATGATAGCGGTAAAACTTGGCTCCGTTACTAAATAAATTTGAAAGTGTCTGTCGAATCGAAACATGGAGAATCTCTGTACGATAAACAAACCTTGCAATTATGATAAGTTACACTAAATCCTAATAATACTGTATAACAGTGACAATGGGCGTCGAACAATAATGTACAAAAAGAGATTTTATGATAAATTTAAGAAATGATTTTCTAAAAATTCAAAATCTTACGATCAGTACCCCCACGTGGCTAATTTTTACTTTAAAATACTTCGAGATAATTTACAAACCAGCTTACTGCTATGATTACTAATTTTTCAATTTATTGTGTAAGGTATCGAGTATACTGCATGATGGAAGTACATTATATAGGGATATTGTTTGTTATATACTCATTTAATATTTTTTATGATGTTATGTTTTATTAACAGCTCATTTTTGTTTTTTTTCCCTTATTTTATTTTATTTTATTTTTTGAAACACTCGCACAATATAGATTTGGGATCGATCAACCTGAATCTGGCTCAGATGACCCGAAGACACCCTCCTTAATGATAAAAATTGTTGAGCATAGAATAAAAAAGCATCAAATTCGGTAAGATGTTTCAACAATAAATGCAAGGAAGCGAAAGAAGTCAGCTAATGGATACAACAGTTGATATGTTACATCAATGTTTCTAAAATTAGATCATAAATTTATGTTTTTATTGGCGGTGGATTTATAAAAGTTATGCTAAAATATTTTGAGGCATACACTGATTTAAAAACTAACGATGTATGTAGAATTTTGATAATGACACGTAATTTATTCTAAAAACAGGTAACAAACCTATTAAGATTTATAAAAGCAGCGTACAGTACAATTAATTCTGGATATAACGAACTTTTTTTTTTTAGCAAAATCATTATAAATTTGTTGTAAAAACAGTAAATTAATTTTACAGAAAATTTTTTAAATTTTATATATAGAGTCGTAAGATTCGTTATAACCAGAGTCGACTGTTCGCATAATCTCATTTCAATTACATTTCAATCATCCCATCTAATGGCTGGTAATTGCAGCCATCGTTCATAAAATTTTTTTTAAGGATACTAAAAAAATAAACTCATCGCAAGTATTCCGAAGTGTTGACATTTCGCATGCAACGATATTGCACCTTCCTTACTCTCGTATTTTTAACAACCGCCTCTATTCTATTAACGATTGAAATTATTTTGTTGAACAAAAATTGAGATTTTGTCCCTATTTGATTTATTTCAGGACCTGAAAATTATTTTGAATATGAATTTTAATTTTATTAGCTTGTTAGATTCTAAAAATTTTTGGTTTTTGGGACATCATTTACATTAATAATAATCTCCAAAATTTTTTATTATTTCGTTTTTTTTTGTTACTCTAAAATTTCCTGTTTTGACATGCCCTTAGTTCATATTCTACTTTCCGGTCTAAATTTTATTTATTTATTTATTTGTTTATTTTGATTGTTTGTTTTTGCTACACATTCAGAGAAAACAGTAACCTTTGCCATAGGTGGTAGCTTTGTCATTCATTATATTTTATAGCCGATATTTTTAAAATCATTATAAACTGATGTGCAATCTTCATTTTATTGATCAACCAAGTATATTTATCATGTGATTTGAACACTTTATTGAATAGTACTTATCATTTTGACTTATTTAAATTGTTCTAATAAATTGCTAGTTTAATTTATCTAAAATTAAAGTGGACTGATTCTGTATTATCACCATCAAGGTAAATAATGCAGTGTTTTAACATAATCGTATTTATTGCTTTGTATTATTTTGATGGATACTGTATGGTGTAGAAAAGAAGAAACTACGCAAAAAAGATTAATTTGCATTTTTAAGACTATCTATGTTGTCTTTCTCTACTGAAAGAATAAATTATGGTATTGAAAAATTCATCCTAATTTTTACAGTAATTTGTCAACATCAATTTGATGCTTCATTTTTGAAATAGAGGTTCACCGATAATGATAGTATCACTGTAGATCTGCGATGTCTTTGGCATGGCTCTAAAGAACCGCAGCTAAGGCCAAATTATGGTTTCAATATATATAGTATAAGCCGTAGCTTAGATTATAGCTTACATAATAGCATTAAAATTACGGCCTGAATTATGAATTTAGCTTTAAATTGCAGCCAGAGTTATCTTTAAAACTATACTATGGTTAGAGCTGGCTTCAAGCTATACTTAAGCTATGGCTATAGCTAGCTTCAAACCATGACTTAGCCATAGCTTAAGCTATCACTGCTGCTAGAGCCAGAACCAATAGCCATTCTACTATGGTTTAAGCCATTATTTAAGCTATAACTTGAGTTATAGTCCTGTGTAGGGCTGGGGTAGAGATGTGAACTGTGAATTACAGTATATATAAATAAACTGTAGTTTATTTTAAACCTACAGTTTTACAATAAACTACAGTTTATTTATATTAACTAATAGTATACGGATCGCACCTCTAGGCTGGGGACAGAGGCATGGGCATGCCCAATCACGTGATAGAGACAGGTGTGATTATTGGCTAAAAATCAAATACTATCCTGCAATAATTTTATTTTTATTTATAAAGCATACAAAAAATACAATGAAACCTCTCTAATTATAACCCTCAGGACCATAGTAAAGAAAAGCAACTATGTACTTAGAAAAGGTATGCATTTAAAGATAACAAGCGTTTCAAAAAATTTAAAAATTTGTGTACACCATCTATTTATAAAACATTATCAAAATTTAAAATCCAGTATGTAATTTATGTCACGCACAATAAAATAAAAATTCTAAAATGCTTATCACTATTCACAGGTTGAATCAATGAATAACGGGTACATATCGAGAGATTTGTCTCCCGATATGTACCCGTTATTCATTGATTCAACCTGTGATTTGTACTTCACATAGCTCTAATTAATGTCTAATACTATATAAATTTACTTGAATAGAGGTCCAATCCGGATAAATCCGTTATCCATTTATCCATATCTGAATTTATCCGGATATCCATTTACTATTGGTATCCGGATAATCCGACAAATATTCGGATAATTATCCGGATATCAATAGTAAAACGGATATCCGATAGATAAATGGATAATGGATAGGAACTCTATACTTGAATATCTAAAACCCTTTATCTACTTAAACTGAAAACTTTTGTAAAGTCTATCGCGGCCTACATTACGGGGCATTTGTCAAATTAAGCTAAAATTCGATCATCAAATCTGAGCATTTGATTCCCAAATTTAAAATTTAGTTGCCAAATATATATTAATGAATCAACCGAAAAAATTTTTTGGGCTGCTGATTTATATCGATAGTGCGCCTTACCAGTCTTCCCACTATCTAACTCATTTTGACGCACTTTGTCAGACATATAAGTTATATATAATGACGTACTCTAACTTGAGAACATTGATTAGCACGGTCGAAACTCAACATCACATATTAACAGTCAAGTTTAGGGTATTTTACGAGCGCGCCATAATGAATACGAAAATACTTGGATATAAATTCGGTTTTAAAAAAAATTTATTAATAAAATCTAAAATTTTTACAAAATTTTAAAATATCATTCTAAGTTACCTTATTTTACTATTTTCGATATACTTAATTCTAAAATTTAAAATAAGTTAATTTATAAGTTGAAAAGAATGTTAAGCTTAAAGTTTATAGTAAATTTATGTTTTTTTATAATTTTTATTATGAATTAAAACTCATATATTACTATATATTACATATTTCCTAACTGTTAGTTATATCATAATAGCGATAGTGTAAATAATAAAAACATATAAATAATCTTAAATTAGTAAATATACACAAATAAAACTAGACTTTTCTTAATAAGAGTTTAATGTAATATTATATTTTATTTTTTTAGTATTTGATTTTTTGATTAATCTTTTACTTTGATATTTATAAAAAGAAAAAATAACATTATTGCATTAAAAACACACCAAGAGAAGTCTAATAAAAATATTTTATTTGTATGTTTATTAGTTCAAGAGATATTGCAACTTGAATTTATATGTTTTTACTTTTACAATCGCTTATTAAAAATTAATTAATAACATGGTTACCTAACACTGTGTTTAAAATTAGACTTGCACTAGACACCCCAATATACCTTGCATTGAACTACCTCCTATCAAATCGACACCCCTGTCGCCTGGTGCGTGTCTATCAGATTAAAATAAAAAAATCAAATTGAGCATTTATCTTCATTATTGCCAAGAATCAAGAACATTTGTAATCATATTATTATGGCCACGAAGAGCTTTCAATTCTCAACTATCCACCACAGGTCTAGAGCAACTCCATAAATAACTTTTTGATTACACGAGAAGAACATTCATAACCATGATTATAGCCACAATGAGTTTTCTAGTGGCAGCCGACTTCAGATACACAACAATTAGACAAATGACTTAGTGAATACTCACTTAAGTCTACGTAATTCTATATTCATATTCATAAAATATTTTTAATTCTATCTTCAAAATCTTTGCCATTTCCTTTTTTGTTTGAGGAGAAGAAAACAACAGTTTGTTGTCCAGGATTCATATTTTTAAAAAATTAAAATTATCTTGTGAATCATCCGTTTAAATAACGATAATAATAAAATTTTTTTATATGTGCAAAAATTATAAGCATCAGGTTATAATCGGATACAAATTTATTCATTTTTATTCTCAATAATCATGCCATATCACATAAATGATTTGCTCAAATTTTATTTAACCTAATCATTCACATTTAAATTATCAAGAAATTGGTTTTCACCCATATGTTTCTACCAGATCAATCTTTTCGGCCTAAATTATGTTTAATTCGAGCTGAAACAATTTATTAGGTCACATATAGGGTTGTAAAATTACATAATTTTGTGTAAATTTACGGTAACATAGTTTTCATGTACTTTGTAATTCACAATTTGTACTTTCTGAGATCAAAATTTTCGGTGATTGAAGAGTTACATTTAAATAAATCAAATGATGCAATAATACAGGTATTCAGTAAAGTAGTACTGTATGGCAGTATAGATTCAGACAGACGTACGAAGATTATACTATCGTACGTACGGTTAATACATTAGACATCACTTTCAAATTTTCGTCAATAAATAATAATTTACATACGTGAGTTTAAATTTTATACTGATTAAATGTAATGTACAAACATAAAACTAAAGTATGTATTTTTTAAAAAAAAATGTTATTATTTTCTTTGCAAAATGGCTTGGTCATTCACTTTTTTTTGTTTCAACTCTTTGAATAAATTGTTGACAGCTATGTGAATAGTCGAATGGCCGAAAAAAATGAAAGTATAATTGATTATTCAAAATATAATCGCTGTTTAGCTGTTTTAAAAACTCACAAAAACCAAGGTTCTTAATATCATTAAATTAGTTAAAATTGGAGTTATCGATGAGTTGAATATTCAGTTGGATAAACATACTGTGATTATCCTATTGAAGATTTTATGAAACGCGGTATCTCACAAACTCAACTAATAAGACCTTTTCAAAATATCACGAAACATCTAATAAGAAATTGATTAAAATATAAAAAATAATAACAAGTAATATAAAATAAAACCTTTCTTGTTGTAAAAACAATACTTTTTCTACTTTTCAATGTAGTTGAGTCGTATTCTGTGAAGCATTCTTTATATTTCAAAATTTTATGCATTAGTCTAGTGTTTTCAATTTCATTAAAATATTTTTTTGTTGCTTAAAGTAATTTTAATAGTACAGTAGTGAAGTGTTAATGTAAATGAGATAATTAATAAATATATAATTTGTATGTTTTTTTTTTCTTTTTTTAATTCTTAATTTATTATTGAATGATACCTTACAATTTTAACGTTACTTACGTCAATTTTTAATTGACGGAAATTTGAAAGTGACGTCTAACAAATACAGACTTGCAAATTCGATTTTTATAAGTAAACCTTTTAATGGTTGGAATCAAAGCTAGTAAAAAAAGTAATTTGGTTTGAAAATTTTTCTTTTATAAACCATACGTACTATCATGATTTCTATATGTCCGTCCTAATTTGCATTTCCATACTGTACTACTTTACTATATACTCAAATAATACTGGCTGAACTTTTGCAAAGCTGGTACAATATAACGTGATATAAAGTTATATGAAATTTGATTTACTGAAATTACGTAAAATTACAATTTTCAACCCTAGTCACATCTATAATAAGAGTCAGGGACGATGATTTTATGCAAATTGAATGATGCTGCTCACTTCACCTACAATCATTTCACCGAAAGTTTATTTAGCCAACACACAGGGTTAATATTAGCGGTTTATTAGTTGCAAACATATAAATTGTCACTTGGCGTGATGTCAGCTAAGCAAGGATGGTAAATGACCAGGTCATTTACTCAAAATTTAAATGACCAAGTCATTTGAGTAAATGACCTGGTCAATTTGGGACATTAGGTCATTTAGGTCATTTATATATGAATGGTTAGATAGCTAATATAAAAAGCTGTGATTTCACTAATCAATGATCATAGCTACACAGAGTCAAAATTTTACTAGGTTAATCAATATTTACATCTTCAGTAAAGTTGTTTAGGATAGGAGAAACTTAGATCGATTAAAATATCGATTAACTTAGTAAAGTTTGACTTTTATATGAGTGCTGCCAAGGGAAAAGGGCACCTTGTACTTTTAAATATAACCTTTGATCAGATATCTCAATAACTGCTGCATCAAATTCGATAAAAATTTTTTTATTTGAATTCTACTGATCTGTAGAATTCAAATAAAAAATTTTTTATCGAACTTGATGCAGTAGTTATTGAGATATCTGATCAAAGGTTATATTTAAAAGTACGAGGTGCCCTTTTCCCTTGGCAGCACTCAATATGTAGTTACTATCGATAATATTTTATAAAATTAATTTACCGGTATATCTAATAATAAATTTGATTGGCTAAAAGGCGTTAGACTATCAGTTAACAAATGTTAAATGACCTTCTATCGCCATGGTCATTTGAATGTGAAATGACCCAATGACGAATCACTAGTCATTTGGGTCATTTCAAGTCATTTACCATCTCTGCAGCTAAGTGAGCTTCCGGTGAAATGATTGTAAGGCATATCCGCATAATTGTAAATTTGGGTACAAAATACTAACATAATTATAGATGCATAAAATCATCATCCCTGATGAGTCCACCAGAGCAGCTTCAAATTTACAGATACGACAAATAACTCGAGATAGTATTGGAAAAATTGACAATCACACACATACTCTACATCCAATTGCGGCAGTGGCGCTACTCACAAAAATTATGATCGGCGTTTTGCATAATTCTACTGAAATTACGCAAAACGTCGATTATAATTTTTTAGGGGCAAGATTTTAAACCAATCGATATCTAGTTGCTTAGTAGCTGCTATAAAGAAAAACCTATTAATTGTCACTATTAACTCAAAATAGAGTTGGTATGTAATTTTAAACAAACTCAATATTTTCCAGCAATACTTTTTATATTATAAGGTTCTTTTTTTTTTTTTGTATATTGTTTTAAAATTGAAATTGCGAGATGTAAACGTTTTTCCCCTGAAAATGTGAGAAAATTTATTGAGCCAGTAGATTTACATTAGTGTCAGTATGTTTCTTTTTCAAACTTCTTAATTATCATAACTATCTCATCATGAAAACACTTAGTAATTTTCGCGAACCTTCTTTAATTTATAAAGTTCATACAGCGATGCAATTTATTAATATTAATCTCAATGTTTTGAGGTGAGATATCACTAAGTTGATTTTTACGTTATGTATCTGAAGTTACGCTGCCACTAGGATTGTATCGGAGAACAGGAAGCATATCATGGCCACAGGAATACCTGTGAACGTCCTTCTCCGTATGTTTAATCTGAAAAGCTCGATCTAGCTTCGCGCGGAAGCCTGTAGTGAATAGGTTGCATTAACGATTATGATGAACTTATAATTCTATTTTATTTTTTTTTAGTTCTAAACCTGATGAAGGTATTATACATTTATTCAGCCACAAGCAAAGACGCTTAATTTTGGTTCACTGTCATAATGAAAGGACTAAAGTTACTGTTGGTCAAATTAAGCATTTTGAAAGTGAAATTTCTAATTATCCAGTAAATACTTTGGGAATTTATGTAATAGATGATGACACATTTTCGAAACGCTCTTTAACTCTCGCAAATTCAAATAAAAATATTTCACTCACATGATTTGCTGATATCAACACAACTGTCTTAGTATATTTTGGACTTAAAAAGCATACTCCAACGAAGAATTTGGCCAAATTCTAGAGAGAATCGATAAATTAAACAATAAATTTGACACTCAAAAAAAAGAAATATTTTTATTGTTTTTTATTTTCTTTTTTTTAACAACAATCGGAGAGTATGTATAATTAAATTTTCTTGGAATTTATTTGATCAGAGAATTAATTTTTTATTTTCTGTCTTAATAGGTTGATATTTAATTTTGTGTTCCAATAAACGAATTGGGTTACTGAAATAATCAACATATTAAATCTAATGGGTATTCAATGAATTTATTATTTAATTTAATAATCAACGTATTTCGTTATCGTTTATCTTTTTTGATAATAAAAAGAATTTTACAAAACTGTTAAAAATTGTGTTTTTTTTAAAAAAAAATTTTTGTAAAATAAATAGCAATATTGATATAATAAACCACTGAATCAAATTGGTCTCGCCTAACTTTAATGAATTTAATGAAAAGTAGCAACTGTTAATAATTGTCGCAGCTGATGCTTAAATTTTGGGGTCTCTATAATACCTACTAAAACCCATCTATACACTTTAATTAATAAACCCTGACCCTAAACTCTACTCAAACTATTACACTCCAAAAAATTATAAAAATTTAATAATAAAATAATCAAAATTTCAGCATTAGCCATTCAACGATATCCATTGGATTTATTATCATACGAATTTACTAAATTTAAATTTTAGTTATCAAACCTAAAATTTTT
>CAJVPY010001915.1:0-17738 GCA_910591965.1 Dentiscutata erythropus | reverse complement strand
TTATTAGTAGCACATTATCAATTTCTATATAAATCTTATTGTACCACCAAAATCATATAACAAAATGATCTACATACTCTCTATCCTTAAAGGTTAGGGTTAGTGTTAGGGTAATGAGTTTTTTATATTATTATCTAAAAATAGAAAATCTCGTGTAACCATGGTGGAAATAGCAACTCCCTAAATTTAAATCAAAATTTATCTAAAATTTTACGGATCCTTGAGCAGAAGCCGCGGCTAAGCCGGCTTACTACAAGCCGATTCTATCCCTAAATATAACATTCTTTGAAGCATCAAGTACAATAATTAGCAATCCTCACGTTCTTCTCTCAGAATAATTATTCGGCCCTCATAAAAGTTGTATAAATATCAGATATGTATATTTTATTGCGTGAAAAAATGAAACAATATTAGTTTAAATATTTCAAATAAAGTATATTAATAAATAATGAGTTAAGTTTTAAATATAATTGTAATCAATGATTTATCAAATTTACTAAATTATTCCTATAAAGTTGCGGGATCTTAATATGTTTTCCGACAATATTTAGGAAAAAGTGATCAGCAAAGCAATACTATTTCTAATTCTTCTAATATATATAAACACAAAATAGTATAGTAAAACATTTGATTATCTTCCTTCAGAAAAATGAACAAAAATGAATAATAATTTTAACAATATATAAAGTCTCTAGTATATTCAATAAAAATAGAACAATATTAAAGCCAACTCAAAAGCCTATAATCCGCTGAACACAATTTAGTTCTGTATGAAGGTATGAGGTCATCCTACATATCGCGCGAGATCACATGATATATGAAATATATACTAGTGCTAAGTATATCTCGCAGTGAGGTCATGATTAAATGTGACCTTTATATTAAAACCGCTACTTATCTGCATAGAGCACACTGAGAGGGTTCCAACCAGGTAGAAATTGATAATCAGTTTTTTTATCAAAAATTTTTCTACCACCAATATCACCAATTTTTTTAGGATTTTGATCTTTTATAAGTTCTTGTTTTTTTACACGATCAATATTCCTAGTTGATGATTTATCCTAAAAAAAAATTAATGAACCGTCAGTTTATGATTTATTGTAATAATTAAAAACAAACAATTAATTACTTACAGAATTTTTGGATGGGAATTTAGATGGAGACGACTGGTTGTACATTTCGAATAAATTTAATCGAATAACTGATCGTTTTTTGATAAAAGTGAAATAGATAATTACTGATTTAGAATTTGGTCTTTAATATAATTTAGTTAAAAACTGTAAGAAAAACTGTAAAAATCAGTTTAAACCCAGAAATTTCTAACCTTTTTATAGAATAACCGAAAATGAATATATATATTATTCAATATGGATTAATGTACAAAACGTATACTAATTTCGGAATTGTTGAATGAATTATGTAAAAGAAAAAGCGATAAAGTACCTTCAATTACCTTCTGACTTTCTTTTTAGAAAGAATGATTATTTGAAAAGGCAAAATTGATCCGGTGACAATAAAGCTTATAAGCTGGGCGGCTAAATGTCAAAATTTGTACTGAAACTATTGTTATTATTTATTAAAATTGATCAGCTGTTTGAGTTGCATGACTTAACTTTACCACGATAACAATTTGATAATATACTTTATTGAGAATAACAAATATAACGTGCGAAAAATCCTTCAAATATGTTTGACACAAATTAAATCCTCCTAAAACTATGACATTATGTAAATGGCTAACAAGAATTTATAAAAGGGAGTCTTTAGTATAATTCACCTTTGTTATTGCTTTTTTAGGAGCTAATAAAAAATGACTCTTGTAGGTAACAATACTTTTCCCACAAATGTACATATGTACATATGTACACAATATTGAAACATTTTTCCTTAGTCATGATAATTATTGGCTCACTAAGTTTTGTAACAGCGTTTACTATTTATATATGATGAAATGTTGATTTGTCATTTACTGCCTTTATTATTTCAATAATATTATTAACCTTAATGTACTATTTTTCAAGTTCCTTCTTTCAACGATATCACAGAAAGAAATTAATATAAGAATCACCAGACCTAAATAGACAATATGTAAACTTTTTTGAAAGAATCAATAGAAAGCCATAATTCGTACGTACGTACAGTACGTACGTATTCTTTTTTTTTAATTCTTGTAAAATTTACTGAGCCACATACAGTCACAAGACATAAGATTTTCCAAAACAAACAATGTATACATCAAATCGGAAACGTGAATCCGACATAGCGGTAAATTACCCACTTAGTGTTTCAACAATAATATTAGCGATATACAGATAACGATAAGTCGGAAACGATAAATATAGTTAGTTCGCAGTATTGAATGGAAAAGAGTACAGTAATAATAGTTATTATACGTAATATCATTATCACTATAATTTATCATAATTTATCATTGTTTATTGTTTAAGTCCGTTAGTGAAGTTTAGAGTTAATGGACTAATAGTTATTTTAGAGGTATTTTAAATACTTTAATTATTTAATACATTTGCATAGATATATTTCACACAGCCATTAGTGTTATAGTGTTAGAAGAATGTATTACGAAGTTACAATCTTTGTTATTAATGCACGAATAACTTTCTTAAAATCGTGGGTGCATATTACGTAACCTTAATTTTCCATGCAATTATGGAAGGTTGCCGGAGTATTCTAATTTACATTAAAGTTGTGTCACGTTAAAAACGGAGTAAAAACATGCTATCATTTCCGGATTACGTAATAACGCTAATTATTACTAATTTTGTTAACAAATTTTGAAAATTTTGATTTTCTTTGAGTCGATCAGGAATGCTTTCATTTGAACTTAATTATTATAATTGAAATGCCATAATTAATAAATTAATAAATTATTGAACCCACTTTCTAAATTTCTGCAATTTTTTCAAAGCCTAAATTTAAGATACAGTACATATCATGTAACCTTAATAAAATTTAAATTCCCCTATATAAATTTCGTATTTACGCATGCTAAAATTAAATTAGGCTGATATGAATTAGAAATTATATGCATAATTTAGGTCAACATTCGAAATTGTTGGCTTTAATAATTTTTCAATTTTTATGACTAATCTGGCTGAATCGTCATTGATCAAGAGCATTATTGACCACTTCATATGATCAATTAATGCAAGCATGACCACTTCATGCTAATGCGAGTCATTGTTCAATCACGATGTGTAACCATATGATCAAACATTCTAATACATATCCCAACGCTGGAGCGTGGGAAAATTTCTAAGTTTCACCTAATAATTATATGTGAGCAAAGACAGCATTTGCTTTTAAAAAATTTATTAACGTTAATACTTAAGAGGATTACATAATTGGTTTAGTTTCGATAACTAAATAAATATTGGTTTAAAAAATTGTATATCAATGATATGCGTATGTACAACATATATACATGATAACTTAAAAGAAACCGAACTGCCGGTTCACTTTTGATAGAACAATAGATGGCGTTAGTTTTTTTTTATCATCAAAGCCTTTAAAAACCAGCCTTCTTCCGATTTTTCCGATTTAAAATTTTTTTTTTAATAATCATTAACTTATTTAGTTAGCCTTCTTTACGCTCGAGCCCAAAAATTGAAGTTAAACTACATACGGAATAGATAATAATATTAGACCAAGAACAGTTAGTGACTAAATATATACTGGGAAAAGCCCTCACTTAAAGGAGTACAAACGTATGTATTAACTTTTACAGTATATATATTAATATTGTAACAAAAGTCTATATAGTGAACATTTTAGGCTATGATCAATGAGAATTTTTTGCAAACAATCAAAATTAAGTCTAATGTAGCTAAATGATCCGGTCATTTGTAGAATGTACCAATAAAAATCATTTATTTTATAAAGAATTTCCCACACTCTCTATTCCGATTCCAAATTGACCCGATTATGCGCCAAATATTGCGTTTAAATGATAAATAAATTTACGGATTTTATCTTGATACGTTTCCTTTGAGAAAAAAAAAACAAAGGGGTTTTTTACAAAAAAACTGAACATTGTAAAGAATTCCTTACAATATGTGATATGCCGGATATGGATAACCTATATCCGGATATCGGGTGATTCTCACGAATATTACCGTTACCGTTACGAGCTTTGTCAAAATAATATTAAAAGCCATTTAATTCAAAATTATTTTCCCAAACTTTTCAAATTTTATAATTTTTTCTTTTAGCGTTGATTAATTTTTAAAACATTCTTTTGAATCTGTTGAAGATTTAATAGCATTCGAAACTATTACATTGTAATAATTTTGATCTATTTTTTTGTAAAAATATCGAGTAATAGATATTCTAAAACTAAAAAAAACAATTTTTTTTTTACTAGAATTAAACGAAAAAATTATATTTGAAAAAAAAAAATACTATCGAGCCTCTAACGATTTTTTATATTAAAAATGCAACTATTTTCCTTACCCAAATTATTCGTGAGTAATTAATAACTATTCACATAAAAAATATCATTAAATGATAAACTACAACTAAACCTTAATTTTTTTTTTTTTATAGACTAGTCCTGATATTGGTGAAATTAAATTTCAAACTTCAAATATTGAAGTTGGAAAAACAAGAGAACTAGTTCAAGACTCTAAAAATTCTATTGAATCTCAAAGTCTTAAAAATATTCAAAATGTCGTCGGTGAGCCCGTTACTCAGGCATATAACCTACCTATCTGTAATGCTCACAATCCTTCTTTTTATGTTACAAATATTTGAAAATGCTTATTTTATATATTGCTTCATGTTATTCCATTTTTATTATTATTTGAACACATCATCTTTGTTATTTTGTATATACATATATGATTAAGTCTAAAAAATTTATAGAGAACGAGTTTGTTTATCACTGATAATACAAGTCCTAGATGGCTTGATTATTATCAATCGACTCTAAAACTTGTCCTTTATAAATTCAAAATGTATAAATTTATTCAAATATTCTCAATAAAGAACTGGTTTCTGTTCTGAGAATGGTTCGTTTTCAAATACTTTTGATATTTCTCCATATTCCTTCGTATAGTAATTGTAAAACTCTAACTAATAACTCAATAACGAATACATTGATATTGATCCTTTAGTACATTGATGATAAGGAAAGATTGAGTATTAAATTAATAGATATAACACGAAAATCTTGTTACAGGAATGTTATTTTATTTTTTTGTGCATACAGAGTAACAGTCTGCTCTTTTTTATCAATCTTGTGAATTCAGATTATTGCCAATAACTTGCTATTACTGTATTATTAAACCTTATTAATTCTAGAGCATTCGTTATAATTTATTAGATTAATGAATCAATAATGTGTGTGTTTAGTTTAGATGCAATTATTTATGGATAATAATGTTATAATGAAGATTATTCTAAAGTATACAAATTCTTGAGTATTTATACATCATATATAAATATAAAACTTCTGTTATAATTGCAATGTTATATCAATATTTTGCGTATTTAATATATTACAAATAAATTGAATAATTCATTACAATTATAATCATTATATAAAATAATTCGTTAGTTTTACATAATTGTATTACTCACGTGAAGAAACCTAGCTAATTATATCACGTGCCGCATTTAATAAAAGAACTATGTATTCAATCTTGATCATAACGGCAGTGTTTTGAACTCAGTCAAACTAGTTCTGGCTACATCCCTGTCTGGGACATTAATGTTTCACAAAATCCATGACTGTTTACCGACACGTTATTTAATAGACAACTCCATTCATCCGCTATCTACAAATCTATGAGTAATAAATTTTTTAATTATGAATGATTGAATTACTCATAATAAGGAATTTCAACTGGATCAATGGGTCGACTTCCTAAGAATATATCGTTACTTGCATTTACTATATTCATTAATTCAAAAATTTTTATAATTAATACATTTCAAATAATTTTTTCTGCTATCTAAAACAAATCATTTAGAATTTTTATAAAAAAAATTTATTATAAAAAAAAAATAAATTTAATTACCTTGATAAGATTCATAATTTTCTTCAAAATATGCTTCCATACTTTTAATATTTAATATATTGAACGATTTATTTAATTCTAATAAAATATTTTCGTCATTTTGCCATTTAAAGAAAGTCTCATAGATTTCTGTTGCGGATGGGCGATTTTTTGGTTCCGCTTCCCAACATTTATTCATTAGATCTATATAGCATTGTGGAGAGCCCTCAATAATTTTTGGTCTTAAATTATCACAGCATATATGTATTATAAGTTGCGTTATAGGTTTTTTATTGTAAGATATTTTGTTTCCATATAAAATTTCCCACATTACTATTCCAAATGAGTAAATGTCTGACGCCGGTGTATATAGCGCTCCATTCAAAACTTCCGGCGCAATATATGGTAAAACTCCATAAACTTGCCTTTTTGCCTTTAATGCTACATTTGTTGATATTGAAAACCCCAAATCTGAAATGTATGCACTATGAAAATCATCCTGTAAAATATTACCGCTGTGTAAATCTCGATGAATAATTCCTTGAGAATGAATTATTTGAAGATCAGAGGCAATACAAATCAATAATGCTAATTTATCTTCCCACTTAATTTTGGCTAAAAGATGAAGATTTTGGCGTAAAGATCCCATTTTTGCATAGTGTAAAACCATAATATTATTTCCTGGGCTATTTTTTGATATTCCATAGCACTTTAAGAACGAAGGATGACTAGAATTAACATCACAGTATGCCTTAAACTTTGAGAGGCCAGAGTAATTGAATCATTAAAACCTAAATGGAAACTATTATAAAATGATATGCATAAAATAAAATTTACCTCTTTAATAATTTCTTGTTCTTCATAATAAACTTTAAGCGCAACAGGCTTTATTTCATCGTGAGTCTTCCACATTCCAAGATATACTTCTGAAAAACCGCCCCTCCCAATTGGGCGTATGATTTCTAATGTACTAAATGGAATCCATGAAAGTGATAATTTTTTTACAAATTTATCAATTCCCAAATGTTCTATGCATTTATCATTACTTTTTGATTTTTTTAGCCATTTGATGGCTTGTTCCTGGTCTTGAGATGTTCCAATGCCATTGCGATAGCATAACCCGACTTGTCTTTGTGCAACATAATTACCATTTTTTGCGGATTTCATATACCATTCGAATGCTTTCTTTTCATCTTTGGTCACACCTATGCCATTTTGGTAACAGATTCCAACGTTAAGCTGTCCGCTAGAGCTATTACTTTCGGCAGACTTTAAATACCAGTCAAATGCTTTGCCATTATCTTTAGAAATTCCAATACCATTCCTATAACAATGACCAAGATTAAGTTGTCCACTATAATTTCCACCTTCTGCAGACTTTAAATACCACAAATAAGCTTTCTCTTCACCTTTAGTAACCCCTATACCATTCTTGTAACATCTTCCAAGATTATATTGCCCCCAGGAATTCCTTCCTTCAGCAGATTTCAGGTACCACTCAAATGCCTTATTCTCATCTTTGGCAGTTCCTATGCCATCCTCATAGCATATTCCAATAATGTTTTGCCCACTGGAGTCTCCTCGATTAGCAGATTCCAAGAACCATTCAAATGCTTTATTGGTGTAAAATTGAGCAATATAATTTCCATTATTTGCTGCATCAACGAACAAAGAATATGCCATTTCTTTATTCTCGTTAGTTCCAATTCCGCCATGATAGAATCTTCCAAGCAAGCATATATATTTTGAATTTACTTTGTTATTAGATAACCAAGTAAAAATAGTGCTTGATGTTTCGTTATTCATAGCAATATATTTATTAATTATTTTATTTGCTTCTTTTTCATTAAAATTTTCATTGTGCAGTTTGGTAAAAATCAAATATAATACGTCTACAAGTCTATTCATTCTTTTCGCTTCATTATTAGGTATAAGGTTTTTATTTTAGATACGTTTAATTTAATTACTTAAGTAAATATTACTATGAAACAAAATTCAAGTTATTTCATGCATACCTTTACGAATATCTACATATTCTTTAACGACATAAACTGTCAGAATTTTATTAAAATTTATTATTATAATCTAACATACCATCTTTATCGTAAATTCTTAAAGATTCGAAGGAGTCCGTTATATCATTCACTTTTTCGAATTCAAAGTCTGTGTTAAATCATTAATTCAATAGCTTATGGTTAACAACTTTAATATTTTTCTATTATGCTATTATATTTATATGTGTATATGTTTGCATACCATTAATATCCGCTGTATTTGAATCTTGCTTTTTTTGCTTGACTGGTTTGTTTTCTTTTAAAATATAAGGTTAATAAAAAAGATTTTATAGATATGATTTGATAACTTATGATTGTGCATGCCACCAATCTTGTGAGCCAGGCTTTTGACAGCTTACAATGAAAAAATTGCGTTTATAGGGATTTGATATACATTGGACTAGAGTTGAGGGTTGCATTTAGGGGGATTGCCTTTCAAGATGCCTGACTATCACTTTCAATTTCTAAAAACTGCAATAAATTTATATGCAGTATTTGATCTTTCTATGACATTTAGTTTATACTTACCATCAATATCAGAAATCTTCGATTTCTCAAGCAAATTTTCAATAAAAACATAGTCTGTAATTTTGAATTGTTTACTTAAAATATACACTTATAATTTAAACAGGCTAAATTAAAATTTATCATTACCTTTATTTTTAAAATCGTCTATCAATATTTTTATTGTAAGTATGAATGAAGTAAGCATCTGGTTACATTGAAATATTGCAGCCAATTCCATCTTCATATTTACCTGATTCATCTTTGGATCCTAAAATAAATATACAAAGTCAATTAAAACCTAGAGCTTGTTTAAATTTATATAGCTGCACGATAATATAGGCCATTACCTTTTGTAAAATTTTCTGGTTGTTGTAGATTTTTAAAACAATGAAGATCACTATTTTGTTTTTTTGAAACTGATGAAGAAGTTTTTTGTTCATCTTTAAGCCAATTTTTCGGGCTGATGAAAATGTTTTTTGTTTATCTTTAAGCCAATTCTTCGGACCTGATAAAATGCTTCTTGTTTTTCTTTAAGCCAATTCTTTGGGCCTGATGAAAGGGTTTTCGGATTATCCTTTAACCAATTTTTTGGGCCTGAAGACAAATATTGTGTGGTAGCTGACCAGTCTTTATTTGGATGTTCATTCCGAATGCGTATATTCGAAATGTTATCATTTACTATATTATCAGTGACTATTTTTGCATTCGTTGCATTCTCTATAACATTAGACAAGTTTTGTTGCAATTTGTATATTTCTTTATAAATTGCTCTGGCATCTGGTCGATTTTCTGGAATAGCATCCCAACATTGTTTCATCAATTTTTCATATTCAGGTGGCGTTCCATAAACTATATCTGGTCGAAGTCCAAATATGATGGCGTTTACAAGAAAAATATCATGTTCTTGATCATAAAATGGAGAAACTCCCGCCGACATCATCCACATTATAATGCCTAAGCTATAGATATCCGACTTTGTGCTGTATTTGTTATTATATAATACTTCGGGAGCAATATATGGGATACAACCATATACATTTTCTGAAGGTTTATTTACTAATCCGCATAAACCCAAATCGCTGATTCTTATTTCATAATCTCCTTGTAGTAATACATTGCCAGGATGTAAATCTTTATGGATCAATCCTTCTTGATGCATTTCATGCAAACATGCTGATATTTTGTAGATAATTTGATATTGATCTTTCCAATTAATTCTTAAATTTTTTTCTTCTAAATGTTCAAGAAATTCACGTATATCGAAGTCCATAACATTTAAAACTAATATAAAATCACCAGTATCTGGTTCTTTAGTTATTCCATAACATCTAACAATATTAGATGAAATTTTGTCATATTTAAGGTGGGATAAAATCTAGAATATTTTTGACAATTTAGTCTTAATCAGTAAAATTAAAATAAAAATGACGATAGTAAATGGTACCTCATTAAACCAACGGATGGCCGTTTGATCGGAGTTTTTTAATCTCTTGAGAATAACATTGTGATTTCGGATTCTTTCTAGAACTTTTCCGTTCCACATATTAAAGGGACCATCGATCCATACAGCATTATAGATATCAGCATAAAAGCCTTTAGTTCTGTATTGTATGTCTTTAAGCCTTTCATAAGGAATGAATTCGATTACTAAATCAGGTCCCATCACATTTTTTTGGGCATCTTGAATTGCCTTGTCAATTTCATCGTTGCCGGTCCATTCACGAAAGTTATGATGTAAATAAATTCTAATGCAAAATTCACAGTATTGAAAAGCGCGAGTAAAATTTTTGCAATCTTCACATTGACGTTCTTCACCCTCTTTATTTTTGACTTTTAATTTATCAAATTTACTTTGAAGCATTTTTAATAAATATTCTTTTTCACGCTCGTTGATATCTTCACTATTAGAGTATCTGGCTTTAAAAAATTCATATTGTTGGTGGCTTGTTTTGTAAATGGTTGTGTCCATTGACCATGCTGTATTACGATGATATTCTTTTAATCTCCTTTCATCCAATACGCCGGAATCGCAATCTCTGATTTAAATTAATTAATAATTATATATGTAGCAATCCTCAGTAACAACCATCATGTCTAATAAATTAATTCATTAATTACCCTTTATCATTGGTTTCTTCGAATTTACTTTCATGCTTATTATGATATTCAAGATATTTTGCTTTAAATAATTCGAATTGTTTTTGGTCTTTTACACAAATGCTTGGGTCCATCGACCTAGTTGTCTTATAATGATCATCTTTTAGTTTCTTTTTATCCAATTCACCGGAATCGTAAACCCTGATTAAATTAAATAATTATACATGAGCAATCTGTAGTACAAACTGTGCCAAATAAATTTAATTCATTAATTACCCTTTATCGCTCGTTTCTTCGAATTTGCTTTCATGCTCAAGATATTTAATATTACCCTGTCTGGCTTTAAAAAATTCGGGTTGTTTTTGGTCTTTTCCGTAAATGTTTGGGTCCATCGACCATGTTGTTTTATAATGAGTCTCTTTTAATTTCTTTTTATCCAACTCACCGGAATCGCACACTCTGATTTAAATTAAATAATTATATGTAGCAACTTTCAGTATAATACAATGTCAAATACATTTGGGGGCTGATACATATACCATTATTCTTGCTATTCGTACCCTAAACTTAATCATCCATTGTATGATGTTGGGGCTCCAAAATTCAAACTCCACTTTGATTAGTAAGAATGCTTACTAGTCGAAAGCAGTGTTTGAATTTCTAAGCCCCGACATCATACGATGTGATAATTAGCAAAAATTACGCATGTGGGCACGAACAATAAAAATAAAAGTAGGAAAAATAATTGCCTAAAATTTAATACATTAATTACCCTTTATCACTGGTTTCCTCGAATTTACTTTCATTAATAGTTGCTTGTATACTATCATGACGATTTTCTGTTAAAGATGTATTCCTGTGATTATATTTATGAGGGATGTTTGTAATAAATTCAACTGTTGTTTCAAACGACAATCTCTCAAGCTCATCTAAGATTTCATTTAATTTTGGACGTTGTTGTGGTTCAGAAGCCCAACATTGCTTATAAAGATTGGAATAATTTAAGGGCGTATTATCGATAGTGTTTTCTCTTTTATTATGCAAAATTTCTAGGATTATAGCCATTTCAAAAATATCATGAAAAGGCGGAATTCCGCTTGTAAGTTCCCAAAATAAAACGCCCAGGCTGTAAATATCAGATTTCATATCTAATTTACTTCCACTTTTAAGATACTGTGGGTCAACATATGCTGGTACACCCATCATAACTGAACTTGAAGTAGTAGTATCATTTAATTGTTTTGATATTCCAAAGTCTGAAATTAAAGCTTTACCATCATTTATTAAAATATTATTGGAATGCTAAGGAATTTATATACGATATATTTAGAATTATGGTTAATCAGAAAATATTCATAACTATTTAACAGAAAATAGAACTTACTAGATCTCGATGAATAATACCATTGTTGTGTAAGTATGTTAATCCGAGAGTAATTTCCTTGGCAATCTTGATAATTTCAGTCCATGAAATTCTATAAATATTGTTTACAAATTTTTTTTTCAAATATTCTCGCAGGCTGCCACCATTAGCAAATTCTAATACCATCATAAAATTGCCCATTTGTGTACCTATAGTTATTAACTATATGTAATTAAGATTACGTTTTTAAGAAGATTTAAAATTTTTTAATAAAACATTTATCGTACATCTTGAAATTCCAAAAAATTTTATGACATTGGGATGATCAACTTCATAATGAAGTTTAAGCTATAAATACGTAGTTATACCATTATAATATAGTAATCATTTTTAATTTTTTAAATATGAAAAAGTTCAATGCTAATAATATTACCTCTCGTTTAACTCTTTTTAATGCTTTTTCATCAAAACTTAGATTATTGTTTAGACTCTTTAATGCATGTTTTTCTTGTTTAAAACTTGCAGAATATACAACTGCACATCCTCCTCGTCCAATAATTTCATGTTCTTTATATTGATTGTAATCAAAACTTTTTACAACATTAAGCAATAATACCAGTCAACTATTCTATACCCTATAAAAAAAGTCGATCCGTGTTTTATATTCCATGTTTTTTCCGTAAATGTTGCATATTCCCGGAATTTATAACCTTAAATCATGGAGATTAGATTTTGTCGATCATGGTGCAGATTCACGGTAAATAAGGGATGGCAAAATTATCATATGTGCAACTTTACTTAGTACATAGCTACCATTTTATTATAAAATTTTGGGCATCTGCTGAATTTTGGTTGCGCAGCATGTCACGTAATAGTGTTTGTGAAATAGCAATAGCTGTTAAGTAAGGCCAGTGATTACGATAGGGTTAGGTGTTTACTGAGTTATATAATAAAATCGCTCAAGAAAAATTTTTTTTTTCAGACAATAAAGATGGTTTCCTATGTATGCAGATTTAAGTAAGCGAAAATATACATGTAATAACATTTTTAATCAAGTGATCAAAAATATATTTAGAGGCGATCATCAATAACTAATGCTACTAACTTTGTTGGTATTCTTTCGGGAAAATGGTTTTCGAAACTTGATTTACTGTTGTATTGAAAGAATGAGCAATACGTATTTATAATGCCTGCAAAAAAATAAGTTAAGGCTGACCTTGCCTAAGACAGCATTTTGAGAAAACAAGTCATAATTCAAAAAATCGACACGTGAGCTGACGAAAGTAACTAGAAGATTCTAGAATGTTTCGAACACTACTTTAGTAAACATAGGATTTTCATGAAGGCGAAACTCAGATATCAAGGATGTATGAAATTTAACAAATGAAAGATGAGATTCAACTTTCATTACAGTATATGCATTTGCTTTTTACACTTTTATTCATGTAAAAGAGTACCTTCAATCTAACGCAATGTGATACACAGTGTATCATGCCATCACGTTCTTGTCAATAATAGACGTGTTTAAATTGACAACTAGAATAATAAAACAACAAGTTTAGCATGTCTAATGTTAAATAAGAATAATCCGAATAAAAATTTAATAAATACGGCTAACTATTTATATACATAAAATAACCATATATTTCAAATATTTAAAACGTAAAAAAATGGGTGGCGAGCGTCACAAATATGTAGATAAAATCCTTGTTTTTTATATGGAATTTCGAATTTTTTAATACTTTCAAAATCACGAGAATTATGAGCAGAAACTCGTATATTTTCTATTTCAAGTTTTTGAGGTGATTTATCATTAGAATTCTATAAAAATAAAGATTAGTTGTACATATAGCTCTTTTTAAGGAATATTATTAATATAAATAATCAAACTAACCAAATATTTAAATAATAATTGCAACATTTTGTCATAAATTTATTAAAATCTTTGATAATTTCGACTTTAATAAAGAGAAATTAATTCATACATCTCAGTACGTGCTTTGAAATAAATATATATGAATTCATAAAATGAAATAATCACCTTTTGATATAATATCTTTTCTTTGATTAGTACTTTATTCGTTCCGGACAAGGTTTTTGTAGGTTATTATCAGGTTGTTGAGCTTGCTTTTAAATATTATTTTCAACATTCTTTTATCAGCAAATTTTGGAAATTTCTATTTGAGTCATCAGATAATTTGTACAAGCAAATTTTCGGAATCGTATCATTTATCAATTTCTATTTCGAATAACACAAACAAAAAAAGGAAATCAAAATTTGTAAATTAAGTGCGTGAAGATAGCAAAGTTAGGATTTTAGGGTTAGAAAGTTAACATTAGAGGCTATAGCGATAGGTTATGCTTATTATATGTAAAATTTCGTTTCCGTTATTTTTAATTAGTGCACCAAAGTCGATTTAAGCATCCTTTTCCTTTTTTTTTCTTCCGCGAAAAAAAGTGGCTCGTCATTATCTATGCCAAGATAGTAGGGTTTCTATAACTATTAACATTTCCGATTTAGTAAAATATTAATTGACACAAAATTAAATAAAAAAGCCTTATTGTTAAAATAGGATTTTGCTCTTTTAGTAATATGTAATACAAAAGTTAAAACAACGATTGCTACACATTTGTGTTCATATAAATATTTCTCTCGTTTATTACAGTATTATATCATCAACCTAATTTATTTTAAAACAGTAGCAAAACAAAACCAATACGGAAAATTGTGTTTCAGGGTTCGGAGTTTTTGATATAATTTTATTAATGGTGTTTTGATAAATATATGTAATCTCCGCTATCTGTAAATAGTCGGAATGAAATTTTGAATCATCCGAAATATAATAATCTTCTTTTTAAAAATATATATGTACGTATTATTAGTTACCATATAAGCGAATAAAATTAATTGAACAATTAGGTTACTTCAATTTTTAATTTTTTTTTATTTTGATTCACCAATCATAAAACTTTTAATTAAAACTGTTTAAACAAAAGTTGCAGTATTACTATATTAATCTAAAAAATATGACCCAGAAATACCATAATAAAAATTTTAAATTACATAATTAAGATGCTTATGATATGTTGTACATAAAATCAATAAGAACTCTAAATTTTCATTAAAAAATTTGATTTAAAAAATGCTCGACTTTAAATATTCCGTTTTTCCGAATATGTTACTGTAATTGCCCAATATATTGATGATAACCGTAGTTTGACTTCTAAGCAAATGTTTTCAGCACGAAATTTTAGGTATATGGGTACACTTAAATATTGAATATAAAGTAAATTAAAATCTGCACTTAAGTTCTTTCGATCGGTTCGGTGATCGACATAACCTGTCTACGTGCAATATTTAACAATATGATAAAAAGATTGTTAAAAGTAACTTAAAAGAATAAAAATATTTTAATTATGTTTTAATTATATTTCAATTATATTTTAATTATATTCTTATTATATAGTAAATATATTTAGCAAAATCAAAGGTTTCTGCAAAGTAATTAATTAAATTATAATGATAAAATTTTATTTCACTCAAATAATCATTATTGTACATAGAAAGTGAACAATCAGATACTTTTTTTTCTTTAATAATTAAATTTTTGCATGATGTTGAAATGATAACAGATATTTCAAAATCTTGACTTGTTTAATCTACATCAGTAAAATAGGTGATACGTTTTTTAAAGTATTTAAAAAGTCTACTGTAGTTGTTCTCAAAATGGAATCTTATTTATTGTCAACTACGTTTAAACTATATATAAGTTACATACACATATGCTTTTATTTCTAAATACATATAATGCTGGGCTTCATTCAGTAAATCTGCCAGTCACGTTTCTTCAGAACCAGTATAGAACTATTTACTTGATAACTGTACTATTTTTCATATCGGCGGATTTGCGGAATTGTATCCTCAAAGCTATCCGCCAAATTTTGTAGCAAACAAATATACGTACATATAAAGATAATTTAAGGGGTAAATAGATACAATAACATTGTAATTATATCTATTTGCCTTAAATTATCTATGTACGCTTGTTTGTTATATACAAACTTTGGGGTTCACTTTGCGGATAACTTTGAGAATCAATTAAGGATCATTTATTTGAAAAAAATAAAATTTATTGTGCTCTTTTATTATCAAAACTGAACTAAGTCCTAACTAAAAAAAAAAAAAAAAGAAAAAAAAATTACATCTTAAAATTTTAAAAACTTAATAATATAGCTTCTTATGAAGCATTTACTAATAATCAAATTTAATCAAAAATTATAAAAACTTTTTTTTGCATTACTCTAATTATTGATTATACAAGCCAAATGAATATTTAATCTGAAATTTTTCTAAATAAAAAATTATTTTTTTGCTTTGACAAGTACTTTAAACAGGCAATAATAATTACAAACGATGATATAAGAAAAAACTGAAAAAATTCTTAGACAGAAGTAGTTTCTTTTATAATTTGTCAAAATAGTTCTCACTCTTTTCGATCGAAGAATTTTGCAGAAATTTGTATATTAATAATTATTTGTAATTGTTAGTTGTTTATTATCATAACATAATAGACAGCATATATGAAATTCACTGATTCACGGATTCATGGAACTCACGGACAAAAAAAATCAGCAAAATCATCAATCCAACTAAATTGAAAAGAACGATAATACTATTATTAAATTGCATCTATTATTTTGCAAGAATTCACAATATGGGTGAGTTAGTAAAAATGCATCATATTTTTTCCATGTAAATTTTTTTAAAACTTTAAACAAAAGTAACTCATCAAAAGTTAAATAAATCTTTTTTTATTAATAAATCAATTCTAAACACTTGTAAAATTTATTTGAAAAAAGAATTTTTACTAAATTGATTAAATTTTGCTAAATTATATTCTGCTAAAAATTACAAAAAGATATGGTGCGTTTCTACTGACTCTTTCCAATATATTATCGAAAGAATTGAAATTACGAAGTTAATTTTTCGTTTCGCATAACATAGCGTTCCGAAATTCAAGTCGGCAGGACAAACTTTTTTTTTAATATACTGTAAACAAATAGATTCATATCTAAGGCCAAGCAAGTTAATTTTTCGTTTTGCATAACATGGAATCAGAAATTTTGGATATTTATTATTTTTATTTTTTTCTACCGGCAATTACGGAAATTAAGGTCTTCATTGACGAATTTATTGAAAAAAAATTAAATAGCAAAAATAGAATGATCGAAACAATTGGAACTTTAAAATTTTTTTTTAAAAAAAATTTGGTCGGCAGGTTATGAAAAACAAAAATTAACTTTGCATGACCTTATACTGTAACTAATTGTTGTTTCTGCCACATTTTTGATGTGAAACCACATGAATAAAATCTACACCCACTGTGACTGGTATAAAATGTAAATGCAAATGCCAAACTAATTTGTTATCTGCAAAATATTAATTGCTTTAATAAAGAATAAACGAATAATAACGATAGCCCATTACATGGATGATAGTATTAAGTAATATAATATGCTACCTTAGAATAAATCTATTATAATGATAATTTATAGCATTTTATTATCTATTTTTCATAGAAAATAAAAATAATATAATTATTATTATGAATTATTAAATAGGTTTGTTATTATATACATACCAGAATTTTCGATATTATCAGAAATATGAAGATCAAGTAAAGAAGAATCTAATAAATA
>CAJVPY010001914.1:0-17740 GCA_910591965.1 Dentiscutata erythropus | reverse complement strand
AGTTAATTAAAAGAGTCTGATAAAAAGCACGGTTTTGAAAAAACTTGAGTTTTGTTTTAGCAAAATTTGGTACAAGTAATCGTCGGGAAGAGTTAGTGAATTGTGTCATAATGCCGGATTTATATTCAAGCAATGTGTAGTATTTATAGATCTCGCGAAAGAAGTGTCTTTCAATTGGTTTCTTGTGTTTACTGGATCTATTTAAAAATTAACTATTAGTCGATTTTCTGCTAAAATATTTGAACAGCATTTCTTCAAATACATTATGAGACAAAAATATATAATCTTGAAATTTGGTTATTGGATAAAGTGTTTTCAAATAGCAAAATAATGTATTTAACAATTTATTATGAAATATAATTATTTTGTCAAAAATTACATATTTATTGTGGTATCAAATTTAAAATCAACTTAGGTTTCTTTTGTATTTCATATCAACTTGGGTTGCATTTGAAATTCCGGTCTAACCTAAATGGATTCTAAATCCACAATAATTCTATTTCGTCATACAACATATACATCTTTTTTTCATTACATGAAAGTACTACCTTATATTTTATCAAATATTTCAGTCAGCCAGTAACTATTCATTATATTTTTTTTCCTTAAAGATATGATCTATTTTAAAATTCATACTCTTATTGACACAGCTTTATCTAGAATTCATCTATATTAGTTTTATAAGCTATTAATGTGGCTTGAGTTACTGAACAAATAATGAGGTGATACATATAAATTAAATTATATTTTGAAAAAGCACTTAGCACTATTTAAACACCATATAAATTTATTTTTTTTATTTTTTATTTTTTTAAGCAATCCTGTCTTTATTTACCATGAGCAATGATGTAAATTTAATACTCTCAAGTACATATTCTTTAATGCATTTTGCTCTAGTCTAGTAAAACTCACCAAGCAAGAACTGCCCAATGTGACCTGCTATAACAACTATTAGTCTACTTAGGGATTCTGAACTTCCTCGAAATTTCGGTATGACAAGATACCCCCCAAGATCATGGACAGGTTGTTGTATACCATGTCAGGATTCTTTTCTCTTTTATAAACTTTTCCCACCTAAATCTGGCAAAAAGTTTGACCCTTATTTTTGCACAAGACGAAAAACCAAAAACTATATTTACAAAAGAATGAAACAAATTCAGAGAAAGAAAACAAAACAGAAAAAAAAAAAAAACAAAAACAAAAACAAAAAGAAAGGAAAAAAAAAAAAAACTATAAATGCTATTCGATTATAAAGGAAAGAAGATGAAAAAGCAACAAAAAAGAAAAAAATCCTAACACACACTATTATAGGTAAAAATAAAAATTATATACCAGATACAACATCTGTATATCTCAATTGTAAGACTAAGCCTTAACATATAACTTCTCTCCGGTCTATCATTCAGCTATGGCTATAAATCTAAGCCACATCTCATATCAGATGTCTGCCATCGACATCTCTGGCCCCACTTAGAAATTTCTTTTTACCAGGACCCATTCCAGAACTTGAATGGCATATCTATTTCTGTATATGTGTTGCTATCTACCAGTCTGACCGAATTTTGAAATAAACAATGCTGATCTTTTGTAGGGGGTAAACCAAATCCCCACTTTTTATGAAAAAATTTTGGAAGACTAGAGAGGAAACGAGAAAGAAGGGAAGAAACCACTTGGCCCATAAAAGAGTGTGAGGCTTCTTTAAAACAGTTGTCTGCTGTTCTCCAAGTAAGTCATGTGCATATGTAACTTCATTATCGAAAGTGAGAGACCTCTTCCATTAGAATTTTTTGCACAAGAGCGCACCCTCCTGCCAGTTATCTTGTACAAGAACACTTCTAACTTGCATGATAAAGATATAGAGAAGTCTCCAAGCCAAAAGAAAAAGCAAGACAACTTGGTTAACCTCTATAAAAACCGTTAATATGCGTCTACTTCAGCTCCAACTCCAGCAAACTTCTATTTCTTTTCATTGGGAGGGTTGGTCAAAATGATCATTGGAAAGAGTTTTTACAAATTCATTTATTATTTTTAAAAAAATGAGAGTAAATAATATAATAATACAGTAATAATAAATTATAGTTTTGAAGTAACAGTAACATCTCAGGAAAAAAAATCTAATACATCACATTTTTTTCCCCACTAATTTATTAGTTCGTTCAAGGATTTTATGAAGTGCGAAATAAGCACATTGTTCAGCACCGATGGAAAATGGTTGCAGTGCAAGTTTAAAAGATATATATCTTGTTCAGTAAAACTTGAATTAATAACATAATATTTATTTTTAACTGCAACCAGAGTATTAGAATGCCAAAATTTTATGTACTGTATCAGAAGATAAAATTCTACTTATATAATAAGCTTGTGAATGTTTTTCAGGAATGATATTAATAGCTTGCAAATTTAATACATTTAACTTATTAAAATACTGATTATCAGTATTTATTTTTACATACTCATTACTTAAAGTTTCAACCACTTCTGTAATATATGGCCTTTTAAAAGGATTACCATCCCAACAATTTTGAATTAAACTTTGAACTGATTTGGGTATATTTAATAAGAATGGAGGTCTTTTTCCATTTATGATTTCAATAATTAAATTTGTATCATGTGGGATATCATTAAACGGAGGATATTCTGCAAATATTTCCCAAATTAATATTCCAACACTATAGATATCTGATTCTTGAGTTTTTTTCTTTCCATTAAATACTTCGGGTGCTATATATGGAACAATCCCATAAACCTTATTCAATATTTCATCATCAACTGGTCCACTTAAACCTAAATCACTGATAATACAGAAATAAAATTCAGGTAATAACACATTGCCGCTATGCAAATCTTTATGTACTAGTTCATGAATATGTATATGAAGTAATGAAATAACTAAAGAGTAGATCATTCGAAACTTAATTTTTAAGGAAATTTCAATCGATTTTCCTTTAAAAATTCTCTTAAATTTCTTTCTGGTACATAATCTAATACTATCATGTAATTATTATTTTTTGGATCCCTAGTTATACCTCTGCAAACATTAACATTGTAAGCTCTAATTTTATGACAATTTTCAACCTAAATAAATAAAAAATTATTTTATCAATAACAGATAAATAAAAGCCAAAAATTGATGGGCTAAGTATTATTAATTATGTTATTAATTACCTCTTTTAATAACCTTTCACTAATCTAAGCAGAATTATTTAAAGTTTTTAATACAACAGGTGAAGAAAGGCGAATAAATTCTTTTTATTATTATCCCAGTCAATTATTATTCCTTTTTTATATATAGCTTTATATATATTTGAAAATCCACCTTTAGCACAAAGTTTGATTACTTCAAATTCATTGTAAGGAATCCACTCTAATATATGTCATGGAATAGGATTATTTAGTTGATATCATTGTATAAAATTATAAATAATCTTATTTCCTGATGACCATTTATTGAATTGCTTTTAAATGTTCTCCTAAACAATTTTCACAATATTTTGAATATTTGATTAAATTACATTCTGAACACTTTATTTCCATACCAATTCGATAGAGCGCACATATTGTTTCAAATATATATTTATGATTTTTTGAATGAGGTTTTTTCTTCAGCAGAAAATTCTTCATTTTCAGATAGTACTTTTAAAAAATTTTCTAATACTTCAATGAGTGTAATTTCTTTAGATTTCTTATTTGCAAAGGTTAAATATTTTTCAAACATCATCATAAATTGCTCATGTTTAATTTGAATCTGTTGATTTAAAATATTTTTTTTGTATTCTGTAGATTGTATAATATTCCAACTTTGTTCTTATAAAAATTTAAATCTGATGGTATTGCAAATTTATAATATATCATTGCATTTGTGATACCTATATATTGATAATTAAAATAATTTTTAAATCCATTCCGAAAGAGGTTTTTTTCAGTGTTAGAAAATTTAATACTTTTAAAAAACAGTTCAATTATATTGTTATTATAAATGTCGTGTTCTGATGGTATATCTTTTACAATTGTTATTATTATTTCATTAGATTGGTTTAAACCATTACTAAATACTAGTTTAATAATATTTTTGTCTTTAAAGAATTGTTTATTCCCAGATAAGAATTTAAATAATTTATATTTATAATTTTCAAGATCTGATGACAACTTCATTGCGGAGACCATAATATTAATCACTTTCTCATAATAATTTTCATCATCTTTAGTAAATTGTTTATTCTCAACTAATAATTTTATTACATTATTTTTTAAATTTTCAGGATCTGTTGAAATGGCTAGTTTGAGTGAAAATATCTCATTCATGAAGCATTTTAATTTTGCATTCTCCCTTAAAAGTTCTTTTATACGATCTTTTGTTTCTTCAGGATGTTGTCTATTTTCAGATAACAATCTAATTGTATTATTATAATGACCTTCAGGGCCAGACAAGATAGATAATGTGGTGCCTCTTATTTCCTTTACATTTGTTTTAATGTGCACTTCCCCAGCTTCTAGTTGCTCAACCCATTTTAAGGACACTTCTAAAAAAATTTTTTTTATTACATTGCAAAATTGTGTATTCTCTCAAAGTAATTTAGTTAGATTATTATTACAACATTCTAGATCTGTCGACATAACTTATACAATTATTACTCTTTCTTTTAATTGCTTGACATTAGCTTTAATATATTCCTTGAAATATTTCTTGTTTCTTCAGAAAATCGACTATTATCAGTTAAAAGACCGATTATGAAGGTTTCATAACTTTCAAGGCCTGTTGAAGTTTCAGATTCATCGCAACCATTTTAGTTATTCTTTAACCAAAGTTATTTGTTTCATTTTATTATATTATATTTTATTTTTATTTGTGAAACACAATCGAACATTTGTATATGCATATGTTATACCAGATTAAAATTTGCGTCATATTGGTATCAGAATTTAAATATGAAGTTTATTCGATGATCTATGTTAGTAGGGTTCACTAATTTTAAACTATCAGAATACTATAAAATTGGTTGATATATAGCCCAGATATGTGAATAATTAATAGAACCAGTCAGATGTGTAGGGGAAATTAGTTAGGTATTAGCGTTAGCGGAATTAAAATAATTTAATGTACAACTTACATTATGCATTTATTACTAATTGTTTTTTTCTATGATGGAAAGTAATTAAGAATATATCTTTTTTCCTAGTTAAGGTATAGTGCCAAAGAATACCTTTTACGATGCGACCTTTAGTCTGCAGGATCGTAGATCTTACCTTTTCTGATTTTACGGTATAGTATACATACAACTAGGGATTGGAATCAGTTTAGTCGACTACTATGTTTAGTCGACTAATTAGTCGACTAAACATAGTAGCTTGCTATGAAAATTTTTTAGTCGACTAAACCGATTCCAATCCCTACATACAACATAAAAATATACGTACACGTACTTGCTTTGCGTAAAAACCATAAATTTTAATCATCTGATTCATGTATTAAGTTAAAATTATAATTTTTTTTATACCGTTCTCAAAATTTCTTGACAACAACTTAAAGTTTATATAAAATTTTTTTTATTAAAATTATAAAAATTGTCATCAAGAAAACTTCACCAAAGTTAGAGATTATCTTTATCACTTATAAATAGTAGATTTTATTTTAAATTTTGGATGAAGTTCTATGAAAAATTTTATATACAGAAAAGATTTTCTTTAACCATGAACAAAATTTTTCAATGACCATTTAAAATTTTAATAAAAAATTTTTTTTATTGAATTCTGTATAATTGTAGCAAAAGAAATGCGTTGGGCAAATGCTGTAAGCTATGCGATATATAGAGTTGGGCATTTTATGTAAGTTATCAAAATTTAATGTGTTACATTTTAGTTTATGTAAGTTATAAATATAAAAATTACTAGAACTACAGTAAGACCTCCATAAGTGCACCCCCTCGGGACCATAGTAAAAAAAACAACCAAAATGTGCACTTAAAAAGTGTGTGCATCTATAAAGAACAGAATACATAGTGCTCTTATAAGTTAGGGCTAAGCTATGCCGTTCATTTAGAAAGAATAGGACGTGCACTTATAGTGTATGCACTTAGGGAGGTCTTACTGTATATAGTCATTTATGAAAAATAAAGTATCTGTGCAAATTCTTGCTTTAGATTGGGCATGCCTTTTCACATGCAATTTATCTGAGATATATTGTGTAATTTCTGCATTCAACTATCAACTGTTCAGTATATGCAAAACACTTGGCGCAGTAATTTGAAAAGCGTAATAAATAAATTTATATATATATATATAAATAAATTTATATATATATATTGGTATTACAGTAAAACCTCTATAAGTGCACAAGCTTTAACAACGTATACTTAGAGATTAATAAGAGAAAGTGCATAAATAGGGGCATGTATATATTTGTGTCAGAGCTTGATAGAGAAGATGTGCACTTATAGAGAGTGCACTTACGGAGGTTTTACTGTATGTAGAATTATGTTTATTAAATAGTATTAAAATTTTTATGCTTTTAAATTAGTTAAATATTATAAATTATTTATAATAATTTACTAAAAATTTTAATAATAACTTAAATTTTTAGGCGGTGAGCATAGAAACATTTATAAGTTTAAATAATATATATTAAATGAAATTTTTCTAATCAATCATATGAAATATAATTAAATTTTTAGATTGTAAGTATAGAATATTTATAGTTTAAATAATATACATCAAATAAATTTTTCTAATCAATCATTTGAAATATAATTAGATCTTACACCGAAACCGACGCAAGCTAATTCGCAATAGAAATATGTGTGCTATATTGTATAGTACTGGAACATTACATTCCAGTTATTATTATAACTAGTACCACTTATCTTATTTAATACTTTTTTAATTTGTTTTTTTATATCAATATGTTTTAGTTAATAATATTTGATCTTTAAATCATATTTGACGAATTAGTTTATTTAAATGTTTCAATGCATAATACTGGAACATTACATTCTAGTTATTATTATAACTAGTACCACTTATCTTATTTAGTACTTTTTTAATTTGTTTTTTTATTAAATTTGATATTGAATAGAGATTAATACCCTTCATTATGTTTTAGTTGATAATATTTGATCTTTAAATCATATTTGACGAATTATTCTATAAAAATTGTGTAGTAATCATTTCCCAAGCTTTATTATATTACTCTTAAGATTCTTATTTAACATGTGATTATTGGGGTCTCAATTTGATTTGTTTTTTTTTTGTCACCATCAACACTAGCTTTTTTTTAATTTGAGTCAAGAATTTATAACAATTTCAATTTAAGATACTTTGACTTTGCATATCTATAGAATATATCTGAGTTTTGTAGAGATATCTTGCTTAAAGTTATAATACTGAAGAATACATTAAAGTATTAAATCGACTAATTAATAATAAAAAATATAGCCAAAGTAATAAACATTGTTATTTGTAGATTTTATAATAGATTTCATAAAGGAATAAAAATTTATATCACTTATCAACATTTTTTATTTGAAAGTAGTGCTCCTACGGACCAGACCCGAACCAGACTTTAGTCAAGTCTGAGTCTGGTCTGATTTTCGGACCGGACTCAGACTTTTATATTCAGACTTTTTAGTCAAGTCTGAGTTTGGTCCGGGTCTGGTCCGAAGTCTGCGGACTGGTCTGAGTCCGAATATAATAGTTGGACCCGGGTATGCATCACCCGGGTTACCCACAGGGTGGGTTACAATTTTGTTAAATGTAGTTATCAATCGGTTCTAACTTAGTCTTATTAGCTTCCAAAAGTTGTTTTTTGATTTCATTATCATCATCTTGATATATTTCATTCAACAAATGAGTTATTATTTCAATAATTTCTGTTGCTGTAGGTTGTTTATCAAAATCTTTATCCATACATTTCATAGTTAATTCAATATAACAATCTGATCCTAATACTCTTTGTCTGGTCTGTAAGTATCTGATGCTTGAGTATATGCTTGACCCATTAAAGCCTCAGGTGCTATATATGGCAGAATTCCACAAATTAGAAAGCCCAAGATCTGTGATATATGCAACCTTTCTTGCAAAATGTTTCCGCTATGTAAATCTCTGTGAACGAGTCCCTGTGAATGAATTGATTCAAGATCCACAGCTATACAGTGTAAGTTATTCAATTTATCTTTCCATTCCAATTTTGACACTTTTACAAGATTTTGTCGTAACGAATTTTCTGGTGCAATCTGCATAATAATACAGTCACCACGACCATTTCTTGATATTCCATAACAGTAGGATTCTTGTAACCAATTTCACAGTAATTCTTCAATTCCCGGATAAATTCTTGTTCATTTTTGTTTTAATCACGAGTGCAACATTTTCCCATGCATTATTAATTATATCGCACCAACGTGCCGTATATACAGTTGCGAATTCCCCTCTTCCCATTTCTCGGATAATTGTGAGCTTAGTGTAATTAATCCAAGATAATTTAAATCATTCATCATCTAATATTCTTTTAAGTTCAGGATTAATATTATCTGGCTATTTATTAGTTTTCAATAGACTTCTACGTTTTCCAAAACAATAATTTGCTTTCTGAATATCTCTCTTTGTACCGATACCGTTTCTATACAATAGAGCAACATTAAACATTACCCATATTAACAGATTTTTCATAATTTTCAAATACTTTATTATAATCTTTATCAATTCCATCCCTATTTTCATAACAAAGACTATCCGGGAATACATATTAGAAAACGAAAGAAACTTCGTATAAAGAAGCTTACAAACTAATAAATGCACGCGAATAAATTTATTATTAATATGTAGAGAACAGATAAATACGTGTAAAGTGGGCAAATAAGATATAATAAACCCAAACTATTAAAGAATCTATAACTATTAATTAATGGTTGACAAACTCAAAAACACTACAAAAACCGACCAAATTTAAATATTAAGCCCGGATCTTGCTAAAGAGCCTGTACCTATTCAAATTAAACAGTTAGATATAAAGACTTGTTTAAATCTAACGTAATAAAATAGATTTAGACGAAAACATTCTGGTTACCTTCACTCTACAGTATAATTTGACATAGCCCAATAAGCAGTAAGTAAAGTTCTCGGAATATTGATTATTACCGATTATTTTTGCATAGTGAATATGGACATACTATTGATGCGAAAAATAGCTTTGAAACGTGTTCCCAAAAAATACTTTAATAAGTTACCAGAGCAATAGCCAATCAAACGAATGTCCTCTATGAGGTCCGAAGTTTGGTATGTTTTTTTATGGCTTAGCTATCATGTGAGCAGATTTGTAATAAGCCAAGCCATAAAAAAACATACCAGACCGGACCACAAACTTCAGACCGATCAAACCAGCTCAGCGCCAATATATATATAAGGTAGATCACCCTATTTCTGCAAATTACCCTATTTCCGCAAATTCTCTTTCTTTTTTGTTACCGCAGCACTTTTTAGAACAATTCACGTGATTTCATAATAAATAGCCCTAGCATATGATATACTCGATTAAACTTTATTATTTTACATATTTATTGCATCACTTTTATATCAATTAACTATTTAATAGATGATCTGATTGGCTCAAATTTCTTTAACTTCAAACTTTTAGTGCTATTTCTAATTTATTTAATACACATTTACTCTTATTTTATTTATCTAAATGCAAAGAAATTTCAATTTTGGTTAAAGTCAGTTTAGATAAAAGTAAAAAAAAATAATAATAATAAATAAAAGAAATAAAAGATGCAAACTTAACTTAAAAGTTCTAGATTAATTTATCAACCTGATTGTTAAAGTGCAAATTGAAAAGTATATACATTTATACGTATGTATGTATGTTTGTACATACACATATACAAATATACACAAAAGCCACAAAGACAAAGTAGTTTCTTTTTCTTTGTTTGTTTGTAGCGTAATGAATAAAAAAGTCAGTTTTTTTTTTTATACTATATATAAATCCAAGATCTTCTTAACTCTATCTTAAATTAATTTCAAACTACTTCAAATTTCTAATACCATAGTTTGTCTTTAATTTATTTACTATAAACACTATAAATATTATAAATACTGTAATACTTTGAGTTATAAAGTACAAAAAAAAAAGAGATTAAGAAAAAAAAAAAATTAAAACCAAAAATTAAAAAAAACTTTTGATTATTTATTGTATCTAATTATTTATTTATTTATTGTACCCAATCTTTTGTTATATCTAATAAAAGTATATACATATATATTATATACACATTATATTCAATCTTTTTTTTTTTTTTTTTAAGCAGTCTTGCCTTTATTTATTTGAACTACTATATGACTAAAATACATATATATATAATCTTTATAGTGTAATATTCTAATCTAATAAAAACTTACCAAACACCTTGCTCAGTGCAACCTGCCAAAACAACAATTCATCTCCCTCAGGACCCTTAACTTTCTAAGGATTTTGTATCATAATGATACCTCTTTGGTCACCAGTTGGCTGTTGTCTGCTGTGTCAAGAATGCTTAAACATTGAATTTAATTCTAATTAGCGAAGACCATACTGGTTTGTTATTTCACAAGACCCATTCTTCGATTAGGTTTTCTCTCGCCCTGGCTGCCTCGAGTTTTGTATCTTTTAACTTTAATTTTGATTTCTTGGCTTTTGTTTCTCCTTCACTAGCCTGTGGGTCTATGTTTTCTTTCTTGGTGTCATCTTTTTCATTCTCTTTTCTTTTTTTCTTCATCTTTCTTGGTTATTTCTTTATTCTTTTCCTACTCTGCCACCAATTCACACCAGAAATTCCATATATGCCTTCGGAATTGCGTTTTAACTTTGTTAATGAAAGCTTGAAGAAACTTGGAAATCCTCTTCGCTTCGTATAGCAGAGAGCTAAATCTTTTCATTCTCTCTTTTGTTATGAGGCCTTTTATTCTAGTCATAATTCTTTCTTGTAGGTCTTCTTCGAATATTATTTCTGTAATCCTTTGTATTTCTGTTATCATGAGCTTTTCTTTCTCTTTTTCTGCTTTCTTAACAATAACCTTGCTTTTTTCTCTCTCTATAATTTTCTACAATCATTGGTACTCAAGATATTCGGTGAGATGTTCTTGTGTTTCAGCTTCTTGGTAGCATATCTTGCATTTATCGTCTATATATATATTTACTTTTCTCTGGTGTAAAACTTGTATTGTTGGCAGCAGATTGCCCAAGCACTTGATTTTAAAAATCTAATCTCTATGTCTTTTTGCACTTCTGCATATATTACCTTTATCCTTGTCTATATCTTTCTATACCTTCTTCTATTCAATTGTCTTGTTGCTATCCTCTATTGTCACCTATCTGTTTATACTTTTCAGTCTTTTCTATTCTGTGTTGATACTAAATTTGATTAATCTTGTGATAAAGCCTCTTGTTGCATCATCTACTCTTGTTTTTTGCCATCTGAGTTTGGTTATGGCTTGCTTGTTCCAGGGCCACTTGAGATTCAGAACTACCTAACTGTGTGTTTCTTCTTTTGCCAATTTATCTGCCTTCTCATTATCTTGTATACCGCTTTGTGCTTTGACCTTGTTGAGCCGAACCTTTAGTTCTTTTAAATCTATTGTTCTTCAGATTTGTTCTAGTAGGCATAAATTCTTCTTTCTAACTATCTCACTTTGCTTGATTTTGTTCTTGTTTGTTTGTATTGCTTGTATTGCAGCTGCACTATCTGTATAAATACTGATCGAGGTCTTGCAGAGGGCAACTAGCAAGGCTGACCAAATAGCTCCTAGTTTAGCTCTTGTCAAGGATAGCTAGTCTCTTATTGTACTTTGAAACTCCACTACAAAGTGGTCATGCTTTTTGTTCTTGTTTTCAATTGCAACTATCTAGCCAATTCCTATTATTCTTCTATTTAGGTTTTCATCTAGGTTTGTGAGTGAGCTATTAGTGTAAAAAGCCAGTTTTTTGTGCCCTTTTAGCTGTGCTGCGATACTCTTTAGCTTCTCTGCTGTTTGAGAACTTTTAATTGCTTGTTCGATTATTTCTACCACTAAAAAGTATATAGCAACTTTTGTTACTTCAACTTTATGTGCGGAAGGTGTTGGAGCTGTATCTGTTAAACTACTTGGAAATATGGTTGCCAAGCAGCTTAGGAGAACACCTAGGTTCTATGTGTGAAGTTGATTGCTATCACTTTGTTTTTTACTGACTTGCTTTTCTAATAGGATTTAGGAGTCTTGTTTTTTCTACTGTTCTGTTTGCAACCCTTGCACTTATTTAGTTTAATCGTATTGTTCTCTTGATCATTTGTTGGTACTCAGTGCTCTATTGTGTAGGTTCTTTTGACTCTCTTTACCATTATCTTACCAACCTCTATTTGGTTTTTAGTCTTCATCAAGATCCACTCCTTCCTTCTTCTATCTGTGCTTATAGTAACTGGTGCTATTTTTGGGCTTAGATTGTTTGTATACTGGGTTCGAAAGGTAGGTTTAGCTCTTTGACTAGTTTTATCTATTAGAACTGCATCTTCTATTTTTGCGAACCAGAATAGTACTTTGCTAGCTGCTTTCAATCTTTTGTATTTCTTGATCTGCTTCTATGTTAGTAGATTAAGACCTTCATTATCAAGAAGCTGCTCTATAATATAAAGCTCCATTTCTTTTTTTTTGAATGTAGCCTTTTATTTGTCTTTCTTTGAAAAAGTCTAATATCTCTGTGCTTTTTTCTGTAAGCTCAAGGCTTTTTTCCATTTCTTTTAATCTAATACTTATATTTAAACATTTTGTTTTGGTTATGATCTTGTAAGCCAGATTCTGTTTGAGCCTAACTTTTTTTAATCTAGCCAGGTCTAATTTCAAAATATACTTGGTACTTTTGCAGTCGATCTGCACTTGTTGTATTCTGATTCATGTTGCTTTGCCTGTATTGTTTTAACAATGCATGTGTTTATGGAGTTCTGTTATATGATGAGGTATTTGATTTTGCCAAATTGTTTTTAGGCCAGCTATGTTTCTGTGTGTTAGAATTGCATTTGCTGTGCTAGACAGATCTAATTTGTTTTTTATTAACTTTACTAAGGGGCTTTGCAGTCTGTTACATTGATCTCTCGAAAATATATAATGCTGAAGTCTATATTCTAGTCTTGGTATCAATACTCTGTTGTTGATATATATTAATTAAGCTAAGGTCATGCTTTTTTTGCAGATTACTTTTATTACTGCATTGATCTCCTTTTTTGCAGTTTTGATTGTATGGTATTGATTGGATTTTTTTAAGAGCCAGATGCCTAAGAATCTTGCTGTTTCAGTTATTTTTTTTTCCATCATCTTGTCTCTTGTAGGCCCTACTTCTATATATCTAAGATTCTTTTCTTTTTTTTCACCCACTATTAAAGCTCAGACTTTTTACTGTTTATTTTTATATTATTAAGCTTGTAAAATTCTTGTGTGATTTCTAGTAACTTTTCTAGTTCTTGCTTATTGGCTGCAATATAGGTGGTATCATCGGTATATGCAATCACCAGGACTTGTAAACTCTGTCGTATAGTGGTATTTTTACTAAGGCAAATAGGCCAGTTTGTCTCCAATTCATACTCTTAGTTATGGTTTTCTTGTAGCTCTGCTAACAAGGGGTTATAAAAAATTCACTAGACCAAGAGAGATATCACTTCCCCTTGATCTATTTCATTACCAGCTACAAATTTCTTCATTGTATCTATATTTGTAATGATTTCTATTTTCTAGTTTTCATATAAATTGATTATAAAACAGACTATGGTCTTTGGGATCTTGATTCTATCTAGTGTGAGTTTAAGCATCTTAAGCCCTACAGAGTTGTATGCTTTTTGCATATCTTGGAACATCAACCATATTTCTTTTTTTTTCTCTTTTGCTTTTTCTAAAAGGCAGTTTATTAAATATACAGGTGCTACAGTGCCCTCTCCTGGTAGGCCAGCAAAATTTCTGCCTTTTAGGATCTTTTTTTCCCCTATTACTCTTGCTAGCCTGTTCGTTACTATTCTTACTACTGTTTTTTAAAAGAACTCTAGTAGCAAGATTGGGCGTATATTGTTTAGGTTATAGCACCATTCTTCTGTTTTCAGTATTGGATACAAAATTCCAAGCTTCTATTTTTTTAGCATCATATCATTTTTAATACACTTTGTGGCAAAATTGTAAAACACAGAGTTTGCATGTTCTCCTACTCTTTTAATTAAAGAGTAGGTGATACCAGATATATCTGGAGCTAACTTGGCTTTTACTTGTGCCAAAGCTATATTCCATTCTATTTCACTAACCTTGTTTGTGGTATCTGCGAATCAGATCTCATCTATATCCTCCTTTGGGATATATTGCTTTTTCCATCTTGAGGGTAGCTCATTTGGGTTTATTATATTTTTCTTGTAGAATTGCTTCACAAAGTGATTTCTGACCTCTTTTAAGATCTCATTTAGCTTATAAATTAGTTCAGATTCCTCTTCAATATCCTTAACTACCCTGTCTATTTTTATTTTCTTGCTCGGGCAGTTTAAAAGACTATTTAGCATTTTCCTCTAATTAGACATAATTAGGCCATGTCTTTTCTCTATACAGTTTCTTACTAATATTTCCTCTGCTTTTTTAATTTTTTGCCTCTACTCCTTGTATATAACTTTGGCCCAGTTTCTAAAATTTCCTATATTTACAATATCTGGCTTGTCTAATGAACCTATATCTATAATTGATCTAATTTGCTTCAAAACTATCTTCTTTTTCTCTATACTCAATGTGTCTTTTTTACTTTTGTAATAACCTTTAGAATAAGCTTTAATTGCTAGTCTTAGTGCATGTATTTCTTTGTCCTCCTTGCTAATTTGCTGGATCTTAGAAGTTTTTTTTCCTTTTGGAAAGCTTTTGTTTGCTGCTATTCTTATGCAACTTTCTATAATATCCCACTCCTCATTGAGGTTTTTGGGCTTGTATTTGCACTATAAGTCTTTTAATTTTTTGTCAAGCGCTTTTTGGAAGTCCTCCTACTCTTCTTTAGAGGCCTCACTTATATTAATATTTACTCTTTTTCTGTATAAGCGTCTTCAGTTTGCAGGTTTTGCATTTCTTATCTCTAGGCTAGTAAGAATGCTTGCTCATATGAGTTTGTAATCACTCCTGGTACAAATTGATATATCATCTACTTTGGTGCTGACTATATTGCATCTCCACTAAGTTCAATACCTATATATAGTCAATTCGAGTTTCTGTACTTTTGTTTGACCACATTGGTGTCTGTAAAGATTCTTGAACGTCGAAAAACTGCCTCTCCTCTAGCACTTGTATTATTCTTCTCTTGAGATTTGTTTTATGTTTTATGCTTGTACTCGCAGAGTTGTCACTTGCAAATACTTCTGTATTTGTATTCAGATCGCCTAATACTACATAATATTGTAGCTTTCTTTTATGTTGGCATATACTGCACTTGAGCTTTTGTAATATTTCTTACTGTGCTGCCTTATCATTCGGAGCTATATATATATATATGATATTAATTGTAATACAGTCAGGGAATATAGCAAATAGGGGCAAATTAGAAAATCCGGTTCTAGAATGATCTGCATAGATTTGATTGGCTTTTGTACGACTTTTTGCCAACAGTTTTAGAAAATTTTTTACATGTTTTATTTATTGCTTAAAACTTCTAAATAAAAGCATTAATAGATAGTAGAAAACATGTAGTTTAAATAATCCACAATAATCCACTCTAGTTAACTCTTATTAAAAAAGTAAATAAACTATTAAAAAAGTAAATAAGATTTGGAATATTCTAGTTTGTATAATAATAAAATTTTTTTCTATTCAGATAATTTGATTGGTTAGTAATCATTCTTGGATTGACATAAAAAAATTTCTGGAACCATTAGATTAGCATTCTATTACCATAAATGGTGTTATTAGCACTGTATATTTATAGTATATTCCTTGACTGTAATACCTCTAAAGTCTAACACCAGGCTCAAAAAGTATGAATTGTCTCTGATCTGAGATGTAATATGACGCTTCTATTTTTTCTTAATAAGAACCCGAGTCCAGACTCTTTTTTCTTATTGTTATCAAAGTCTGTCTATATACTAATATATAAATTATTGTCCTTTGCTGTGAAAAAGCCCTCTTTGCTGCTAATATTTGTTTCTTCTAAACCAAGTATGTCTATTTTTTTTCTTTTCTGCATAATCTATGATTGTATTTAGCTTGTTTTTATTGTCCTTTATCTTATTAATATTGTAAAACCCAATGTTTATTATACAAAAATGCTCATATCTATCCTCTTTGCTTACTGTCCCCTGCTCAACTTCTTCACCTGGGGACTCTTCCTTACCTTCTCTCTTTTCCTTCTTGTTTTCCATAAAGGGGTTCATTATTTTCCTTAGGAGCAATTCGCAAGAGCTGCTCTTGCAGGTGCTGTCTTAGATGAACTACTTTGGTCTTCTAGTTTTTCTAGTCTGCCCAAGATTTGTATCAGCATACTGTGAACTGAATCTTCATGAGTTTGTTGCTTCTTATCTGCACTCTCTATATTATTTCTGAAGTTAGATTTTATGTTTTCTTTGTTTCTATTTTCCTTGTCTACTAGACATCTAGATGAAACCAAGTTGCCGCTTGTTTTGTTTTCGTTGGCTTTGGTAAAGATATATGGGTTTCCTTTCTTTCTACTATATTACTCTCTCTCTGATTAGTTGGGCAAGTTGTTGTACCTCCTCTATTGCTTACAGTATGATTTCTAAAATCTTCTTTTATACTATCTGATAAAACCCAATCGAGCTTTGTATTGTAGTAGTATATTCTCTTTGTAAGAACTACTAGAAGTTCCTTCTCTAAATTGAAGAACACTGAGGCTATGCTTCTTTGGTTCTTGTTGTGGTTGTGTAAAATGTATACTGCTTGTGCTTTTATTGATTTTAGCTGTTTTAGCAACATTGTCTCCAGGGCTGTCTTGGAGATATTTTTCAATATCGCTTTGTATTTTTCTCTTCCGTCTAAAATACTTCTGTCAAATACTCCTTCAGAGAGTCTTAGTATTTTCCTCTCTTTGAAGTGTATAGCCCAAGCTTTGGTAAATAGAGCTTTTCTTCTCTTATTTCAAAAGATTATATTGAATGAGACAGCTTTCTTTGATCCTAGTGATTCTCAGTGTTTGAATTGAACTTGACTATAGAAATGCAGACATCTTATTGTCTTGACTTCTGCTAGTATGTCCTATAGAGTATACTATATTTTTGAAGCTTTTGTGTCTTTTTGCCTACTTCTTGGAGTTTCTTTAGTATATACTTTCTCACATTCGTTCTGGCTTCTATGTTTATCTCATCACTAAACGTGAGTTTTGTGTCTTGTACTATTGAAATAACTGTAATTTTAGCTGAGTTATTATTTTCTTTTTCCTTCTTGGCATCCCTTTTTTTCTCTGCTTGGCTTGCACTTCTCTTATTGAAATCTTAGTTTTAGGCTAATGCAGCTTTAATTTCTCTTCGATGCTATAATCTGCTATGCCATATTCTTGTTTAATTAATACCTTTTTGCTTTTCTCAGCTTTGTTGAAATTTATTAAGTCTATTAATCGAGAATTCTTGCCTTTTTTAATTCTTAGATACTCTAACCAGTTATAGGTTTCAATTAAGCATCTAAACAAATATATCTCTTAAATTGTTTTACAGCCAAATTTGTCTGCAAACTTTTTTAAATTTTAAATTTTTTTAATAAAATTTTAAATATTGATTTTAGCTATATA
>CAJVPY010001913.1:0-17746 GCA_910591965.1 Dentiscutata erythropus | reverse complement strand
TCATAATGAGACCGGGAATCTTCCGTGGGAAGATTCCCGGTCACAATATGATCATTATAAATATAGTTTATCACGTGCGAAAAATTATGATGAAGGTAGTCATGAGTGACACTTAGTGCGACAGGGGATTACTGTAAAAATTTACTGTATCGTGTAGACTTTTAATTACCTACTTTAAGTCATACTACTATACGAAAATCCGAGAACAAAATAAGTATTAAAAAATTTTTTTTTTGTTTTCATAAGCGTGTGAAAAAAATTTACTAAATATTTAGTAACTTAGTAGTATCATTTATTTTTCAATATTGCAGTATTGTCTCAGGATTACTGTAAAATTTCTGATAGCTATTTTTCCCGAAAGAACATAATACTGACTAAATATTTCCTTTCTGGAAAATGGCTTTTGAGAACTTACAGCCGTTTTCAAAAATTTGTGGAAGACGCAGATCACCCATTTCACAGATTTCCAGAGTTTTTAAAACTCATTATAATCGGATTTTTAATTTTTACTATCACATTCTTCGATTCCCCACATAGGTATATGGAAATCGTTTTCACATCTTTTTGAAAACAGCTGTAAGTAACATTATTGTATTAGTATTAAAATAAATCTATTAATCAGCAATTTGCAGTATCTAATTAGTATCAATAAAAATGAACTTGGAACATTTTAAAACCGTTTATGTTAATTATTATTTTTTAAGCAAAAGTAAAAATCGCGGCCCAGAATATTGTTAAGGAGTCTTGAAATAGAGCTGGTATATTTTAAAATCACAAGCTCGGCAAAATTTATTTCTTGAGAATAAAGTACTGACCAAAAACTTTATGAAAATTTTCTTGGTTGTGACAGAAGCACTTATTTTCATTAATGTTTTAGATTATTCGTTTTTTTTTTTTTTTTTTTTTTTTTTTTTTTTTTACTAGCAAATTATTCTAGAAGCGCATAAATAAAATACATGGGTTTTTTATTATTGAAGAAAAACTAAACCGATGTTTTTGATTTTGTGGCTGTGCTAAGGTGGCGTAATCTAGGTTATCCAATTACAACTGTTTTCAAAAAGATGTGGAAAACATTCCATGTGCGAAATCTAAGAATGTGGAAATTCTCCTTAGTAAAAATTAAAAACACGATTAGAGCGGGTCTTGAAAACTCTAAAATCTGGGAAATACCGTGAGTTCTCCATGGTATAGTGATCTGCAACTTTCCACAAATTCTTGAAAACAGCTGTAAAAGGCAGGATTTCATTCGTCCAATCACAACTGGGGGAATTAGGCTTTCCATATTTAGAGACTTGGGATTTGATGATGATTTTATTAGCATAGAAAACTGGTCTTTATGATTTTTTATGCATGAAGAATTTTACTAAATTGGTAAATGGCATTTTTTTTCAACTCTAATTTTCATCGAGAAAAAATTTAGTTTAATACTCTCATAAACTATGGAATAAACTAACATTCCTAAAATTTCTTCGTCTCGTTTTATTGAATCATAACTCTTCAAGAACATTTATCCGAGACAACATAATTCTGAAAAATTAAAATATTCTTAAGACAAGCAGAAGAGATTTTACGAATAAATTTTTTAATTTGTTCAGAGAACTGTAGCGGTAGTATTATCACTCCGATTTGTGCTTCTAAATTAATGCATTAATATAAGAAATAATCATTATCATTACTGAATGGGAGAGCTTACGCAATGTTTTATGGTAATTTCTGTAGCTTTCTAATAAAGTTTCGGAATCTAACTCCAGTGCGTAGTAAGTAAGTAGTCATGTGTTCCATTTGTTCCGAAGTACAGATACGTAGTAACGTGTACATATATGCACTGTTGTGTACCAAAAAAGGTTAGATTTCATGTTACGATTTTCTATATAAAATGGAACAGTGATCACAAATTCAAACTTTGAAGACTTATAATTTCTCATTTTTTAAAGCAAAAATAAACGAATAAATGGAGACAGACCCTAATATTAATCAGGTTGATGAGCCCTCCTCAAATGTGCAAATCAAACATTATGAATTTACAAGGTTTTCAAAGTTCGAAAAAGTTGGCACTGGTGCTTATAAGAAATTATATAGAGCTATTTCGGAAAATGACGATATGACCGTTGCTTTGAAACCAGTGGATAATAAATATGGAAAAGAAATTTTAAACGAGGTATATATGTGTCTGTCATAAAAGAAATTTGCAAATATTTTGTTAACTGTTAAATTATTTATTAAATTATCTTTTTAAATTATCTTTTTAAATTATTTTTTTAAATTATTTTAAGATTAAGTTACAAGTCAATGTTAATCATCACCCAAACATTATCAGATTTTATGGAATTACAGAAGGTAAATTATATTAATATTAATCTACCATTGTTATCTAAGGTCTTTTTGTTTACTCTTATTTTATTAGTAATGCTATCAAAATATATGATTATGTTTGAATTCGCTGATAATGGAACTTTATGTGAATATTTATATACAAGGACCTTAACATGGAACGACAAATTTAAGCTTTCTTATCAAATTGCTTCCGCCATTAAATGTCTTCACTATCATAATATTGTGCATGGGAATCTTGTAATTAATTATTTATATTATGTTATTTCTTTATAAAAATTTATAATCATTACATTCTAAAACTTACTTCAATCTAATTACATTTATAAAGAATTCATTCAACACTTTAGTTCACCAAGATAACATCAAAATCAGCGACTTTGGACCTTCGAAAAACTTAATTGATATAAATATAAACCCTCATTTTAGCCCTATAAGTCTTATGGCATATAAAGATATAACATCTCTTCAAAATTCGGCTAATGATAAAAAAGTCGATATCTATAGTGTTGGGATGCTTTTATGGCAATTATCAAGTGGACACCTCCCATTCAGAAATCGTGAAGTTTCATCATTTTTTGTTGATTTTGTGAATGATTTTAAAGAGGAACATGTTCCAGGGACTCCAGAAAACTATATTCAAATATATACTGGTATGTAATAACATAATTAAATTGTTATACGTATTGAAAAATTAATGCTCAATGACAATATAACAAACATGTATATCTATACCCTCTTTAATAGAATGCTGGCAAAGTAATAGTTCAAGACGCCCGGAAATTGAAGAAGTTGCTAATTCACTTAAAAGGTTAATGTCTAGTCATCATGAGTCCGTTTCCGTCACTGAGTAAGTACGAAACTGCTAAATCAATTTTAAATATTATGTTTCATTATAAAGTCGGTAATTCTCTAATTAATTATCTATTAACAAGGACGTGAGTATATAAATAATTATATTTGCATATTTTTAACTCATTATTAAAATAAACTTTATTATTCTTATTCACAATTAACTTATCTTTTTTTTTTTATTACTATATCAAAGGAAAATAAATGATAGGGAGAGTAAGAAATCTATCGTAGAAAAATATTCTAAAACGAAGGAACAAGTTAAAACATATAATTTAATTTTTGATAAAGAATTTATAATGCACAAAGAAAGTAATATAATAAGAAATGAGCGTTTATTAGAAACTCAGTTAGAATTCAAAGATGATAATAAACATTTACAAGAAATGCAAGTAGACCTTAATCTAGCAGAAAGAGTTGATAGTAAAGTTATAGCACATCAGTCTGTCGATGACTATATTCAACCATTCGGTCCTTTATTTAACACGGTCGCGGAAATAGTTAGCAAAATGATAACAATATGTGAAACTGCAGAGTGTAGTAAAAAGATATGCTCTGCTTTATTGTTTCGTGCTGAAATAGCACAAACTTGTATGAAACATTTGCAAAGAAAACGTCAAGCTAATGCTAAAAACTTTCGAAGACAAGAATATTATCTTATCTGGGTCAAATTTACTAATGTTTTAAAGAATATGATGATATTTACTGAAGAGATTGCGCAATTATCGTGGTTTCGAAAGTTTTCAAATATCAATATGGTTATAGACGCTTTTTATGCAAATATTGTAGAATTCGAAGATTCTTGTTATGATTTAGATTTAACTGTAGGTGTGTACAGCGCTGAACAAAGGGAAAAGGAGGCACAAGATGTAGCCTATGATATTCTGATTTTGAAAAAGGTAAATTTGATTTTCCTGTGACGCTACTACTAATACTTCATATAATATTTAACTTTGACATATATAATTAATAATAGTCGATGGACGGAATGCAGCCAGAAACTAAAACATTAACCACAGAGATTGCTGCATTGAATGCAGCGAAACATTCATTAAAAAATGCTACACCTGAAATTATAGCTTCAAACGTTCCAAGAAAGGTGTGCAAAATACCTAGAATAAATTCTGAAGAGCTATTCGAACCACCTCCTTCTAAGGATAATAATATACGTGGTTCAATCATGAAAAAAATCTTTCGTGGAAAAGAAGTTGCATGTGAAAAAGATTTTGATAAAACAGAAAAACCATTCAAATTCGAAATCCTTCATTTATTAGGATCAAGTCCATATATTATTACTTTTTATGGACTTTCTGTTGATAATACTATGGTTCTTGATTGGGCCGAGCATGGAAATTTAGAAGAATTGTATACACGTTATAAGATTGATTGGCCTATGAAATTACAACTCGCTCATGATATATTTAATGGTCTTGTATTTATGCATCAATGTGGCATGTATCATTATAATATTCGTTGTAAAAATATTTTGGTACGCAATTATTAATATTTTTGATTAGTATGATAAATTGTATATGAGTGTTATTTCATGATCAAAGTAATTAATTTGGCTTTATAAATGATAGATCACAAATAATCTTGAACCCAAAATTTTAATTTATCGTGGATATCGAGAAAAAGGGTTTGTTTACGTTAATATGGATGAAACATTTAGATGGTTGGCTCCAGAAAGAATGAAAAATCCTATTCCTCGGTATAATAATCAATCTGAAATGTTTAGGTAATATCAAATTGTTTAATAGGTTTTTTTTTTTTGAAATTAATTAATTCAATATTTCTTAATATTTCTTTTTATAGCTTTGGTATGCTACTCTGGGAACTTTGTTATCAAAAGATTCCTTACGAAGGCATGGATCTAACTAAAATCCTGGAACATATTAAGAATAAAAAACGTGAAACACTTGATATTGCTCTTCACTCATCTCCAATTCCAAGAGAACTTGCTAGAATTATTAAATCAGGTAATGATTTTTTCATTCATTGAGATGTGATTATGTCTGAAATTTCATGCTTATTTTTTTCATTTTATTTATTTATTTATTAAGCTTGGGAAGAAGATCCTTCGTCTCGTCCTTTGGATTTAGAGTTACAATTAAAATTTGGTGAACTTTGTAATAAATATGTATACTCTAATAATTCACAAGATAATAGAACGTTAGATTTTGAATTGCATCGAAATCGAAATAGTTCTCATCTTATCCCACAGAGTTTTAACGGAACTTTATTTGATGTATCTAATGGTGTTGATACAATTAATGCTGATTCATCCTCAACATCAATACAAACTTTAATACCTCTTGAAGATGGTTTAAGAGCTCACAAAAAGAAAAATTATAAGGAAGCCTGGAAATGTTTTTCTGATCATGCAAACCTTGGAAATAATATTGCAAAGTATTGGAAGGGATATTATCTAACGTGTGGATATTGTACTGAAAAAGATCTTAAAACAGCTCGTCAACTATTTAAAGAAGCTGCTGATAACGGTATTGCTGATGCACAACTTCGTTACGCATTTGCTCTTATAGATGATAAACGTAATTTAAATGTTACTGAAATATTAAAATACATGAATATGGCAGCAGATCGTGGAAATTCTACTGCACTTTATAATTTAGGTGATATTTATTGGAATGGAAAACTTAAAGTTCCCGTTGATAAAGTAAAGGCAGAATTATATATTAAATTGGCAACTCTAAAAAATCAATCTAGAGCTGCTGAATTCTTAGAAAAAATACATAAAGAATCAACAAATGAATCTGTTTCTAGAGAAATTGAAACCGATGATTCAAAAACTATAGCTATTATTGGGATAGTCGAAAATGATGATTCAAAAACCATAGTGATTAATGAAGCAATGGTAATTGAACGACCAGTAAATGAAGCATTAAATGTTGAAGAATCAACGAATGAAATGGTCACTGAAGAAACTAATGTTGAAGAATCAATAAATGAAATGGTCACTGAAGAAACTAATGTTGAAGAACCAATTATTACTGAAGAAACGAAGGTTGAAGAGTCAAAGGATGAAATGATTGCTAAAGAAATTAATATTGAAGATTCAAAGAAGACAATCACTGAAGAAACTATAGCTGAAAATGATATGATTATTGAAGAAACTAAAAGTAACGAATCAAAGAATGAAATGATTGCTGAAGAAACAAAAGTTGAAGAATCCAAAAATGAAGAGACTAAAGTTGAAGAGTCAAATAATATGATTGCCGAAGAAACTAAAATTAAAGAAGTAAATGATGAGATAACCGAAGAAATTAAAGTTGAAGAATCAAAATATGAAATTATTACCGAAGAAGCTAAAGATAAAGAACAAAAAAATGGACAGGTTAATCAAGACTCGGAAGTTGGCGGAGATATGAAAGAATAATAACAAGAAATATATTAACTAATGTATTTTATAATAATAAATGATATAAATATTTGTAAATCATATAATTAAGTATTAATAAATATACATAATAAATGTTAACTTTTAATGCAATAATATTTTTACCAAAATTTTATTAAAGCTTTTAAACTGATTAAAAATTAATTTGCTTTCTTTGTATTATAATTTTGATTTATAGCTATATTTTTTGTATCTTATTGGGTTCTTGTTAGTACAGTCGTCCCTCCTTATAGCCACCTCCCATATAATCCCATCATATGTAAACACATTTTTTATTTAGGCCAAACTATGATTTAATTTATAAGAAAAAAACCTCTATATAAGCAACAACCTTTATAAGCACATTTTTAAAAAAATTTACTATGTGCCCAACTGTGTAATTGTACGGGAGGACGACTGTATAATGATTTTATTACAGAACTAGATCTAGCCAATTGATGAAAATCACTATATTTTATTTGATTCTTTATAGTAAGCTTCATACTCTGCATTTTAGTTACAAATTTACTTAAAAGATTAATAACATGACTACTATACTTTAACTAGTGCTTCTACAGAATAGACCCAAACCAGATTTTGGTCAAGTCTAAGTCTGGTGATTTTTTAGACTTTTATATTCAGACTTTTTAGTCAAGTCTGAGTTTGGTTTGAAGTCTGCAAACTGGTCCGAGTTTGAATATATTTATATGTATTTTTTGGTGTTAAACAAGTATATTTAGTATATGAAGTTAGAATTAAAAATCTTATAATTTACAAATTTTCATTAATTCTAACTTTATATATTAAGTAAACGTGTTTAGCATCTAAAAATATATCAAATTAGCAAAATTATGTTTATTTTACTTGAAATTTGAAGAACAGATACATAATTTAAAATTTTGATCAAAAAAGTTAAATTTAAGCATCTTTTTTCTAAATTTAAATAGAATAAAAACAACTCTGCTAATTTAATATATGTTGTAATGAATGATTTTTAGTCTACTTTATTTTTATTTTTTCTATTCTATTTTTGTTTCATTTATTTTTATTATTATTTCAGTTTTATTTAGTTTAGATATTTTCTTGTATATAGTTCATTTACTTTTACCAATTCCATCTAATAACAGTACCCATGTAGTATAGTCATGATGGAAATATTCAATTAACTATACTAAATAGGTAATTGATTGTGGCTTGGTGGCTTATCTCATAAAATGTGTGAACATTCTAAATAGCGTGTATACCCACTTACACAAATATGTAAATTCTACACCAAGAGCATAATCACTCAAATTAAAGTGTATTTATGTAGAAAAGAATGTGTACGTTTATATTAGAACGAATTCACTTGTAATATAACATAGACATTCCCTCAGAATTTTATATATATAAGCCCGTGAATTTTAATAAAGTTGGACAAGTTCCACCTTCACTTTTAATAACATTAAGTAATAACGTAAATACTTATCTTTTGGAAAATTTTGACTTGTAACTTTAATAAAACTCTGTGAGACTCAATTCAACAGACGGAATTGACTTTAACATCATATCATTCTATTAAAACTCGAAATTCTGTATAACGGCCTCTTTATATTTTGGAATTTGGTTATGTGATAGATGTTTGGAAGTTCGTTCTCTAAAAGAAAAGAATTATTTTGAGAAAGAAAAGTATACCGCCCCACCCCCTTTGGCATCACCAGCATCAGCTGATTTGGTAGATAGCTAAAATAAAATCTGATTTATCTTTTAAAGAATCTATAAATCATCTTTAAATCAAATGATCATTCTAAATATCAAAACCCCATTGATATTGTATTTCTATTATAAACCTATTACTCTTTGCTCTTATGACTGATTTATTTAAGTTTTGTCTTTAATTTACAATCCCTTTCATTCAACATCTTTATCAATCAATTATAAAGCACTCTTATTATTATCCATTTACCATTAACTTCTGTTATATCAATTCCGAATCATTTTAATTCATCATTTTCACATTTATATTTTTTAATTATTATCATTTTAAGTTTATTATATTTAATTCTTTTATATTTTTATTTCGTTTATATAAACCCCAATCCCATACTCGGTTGGAGTTTCAAATTGGACTATTTGTCTATAACTGCCTTGCTCTTCCAAATACAACCGTTACATTTGGTGCCAGTTGTATGGAATAAATAAAACCGCACACCTTAAATTAAATAGTTATCAGTTAAAAGTTAATATTCTTATATAGCAAAATTCAAAATTATAAAACTTATCTAAAATATAATTATAACTCAACGAAATCCTTCGGCTTCAGTTAACCCTGCCCCACGACCCGCTTTAGATAATCCGGCTTCACTGCCGCAGCAACCGAACCCAGTTCAGCTAGTTATCCCACCGCAGCCACCTCAACCACCTCAGCAACCACAACCACCTCAATAGTCATAGCTGCCGCAACAACCAAATCCCGTGGATAATTTAGCCATGCAAATTGGATTGTTAATCCAACAAATGCAAGCTGCACTGGCTCCACAAATTAATTACAATCCACCCAACCAGGAATTAAGTCTAGTCCCTTATCCCGATTTTTTGGGAGGAGACCAGAATCCCATGACCTGGTTAGACGAAGTTAAAAAAGCATTTGCTGCCAATTTGGTGCATAACGACTACTGCATTCCAGTAATCGTTCCTTATTTAAAGGGTGCTGCTGAAACATGGTGGGCCACTACCCAACAACCACCTAACCCTATCAACACCTGGAATGAATTGGCTCAGCCCAATACAAGTTTCTGACCCCATTTTATTCTTCAATTTTGTACCCCGGCCTTAGAGTGTAAATGGTTTGCCCAATTGGCTACTTAAAAACAACAGCTCGACGAGGATGTTGATGCTTTTTACACCACCATGCAAGAACTATTGTGTCGAGTAGAGACTGGGGCTCAACCCTATCTAAAATTGCAAAAGCGCAGCTCTTTCTTAATGGGTTAAGACTTGATATTGTATTGGCCATTGCCCTATTCACTCCTAACACTTTACAAATTGTCTACGAATGCGCTAAAGTGTACGAAGGCACTTGTAAGCAAAATATTCCATATTTACTAGCCCCTATTAGTGCTCTATATTCACCCATGTACTTACGAGCACCCCAACTAGTTTTTTTTCTCCATCTGCTACTTCTGAAACCACTTTAGACAAATTAACAGAAGCCGTTAATAAAATGCTGACTCAGCTTTAAGAACGACATACACCTACCTCAGGAAACTATAATAGGATAGTCTGTTATAAGTGTGGTAGGGCAGGACATATAAGTAGAAATTGCCATTCATCTACCATACCCAACCCTCCACCTAATACGCCTTAAAATTATGCCCCAATAAACCAAATATATAATCCCGGACCAACTCCTGTCCCCATAGTATATCCTCATACTAATTTAAATCCCCAACATACCCCCATACCTACTGGTTCTAATCCTATCCCAAATAATAATATTAATACCAATGTGAGTGGTGCTCAGAAATTCCAGCCTCAAGAAGTATTACAAGCTTTACTAGCTATGGCAGCTAGTTTAAGTCCTTCTCTGGTCCAAAACAATTCGGATAGTCAAACCCCAAACAATAATCAAACTACTTTTCTTAATCTTTTCGAAGAAGACATACCCTTTTTTACTGTAAAGTCTCGGCCTATGAAATATCTTCGAGAGGAGGATGGTGACCTAGAATCAAGTGTAGAAGAATCGTTCGAGTCGCTATTGGAAAGAGAAAAAGAGAAGGATAAAGAAGAAAAGGAAAAAAATAAACCAGAAAAAGAAAAATTAAACAAAGAAAAAAATAACTTAATCAAAGAAAAGAATACAGATAACCATATTAAGGTTTCTTTGGTTAAACCTAAACAAGTCCCTGTGATAAGACGAAAGATTCCTAAAGAAGAAATGTTTCAAATTTCTTCCTTAGTCTCTCTGTACTTAGTTATAACTGATTTAGGAGATAAACTAGCTAATATTACTATAGGCCAACTCTTGCGAGTGATTCTGGCTATGCGTATCAAACTAATTCAGAGTCACTATAAGAAAAAGATTCTGCTTAAACGAAAAGCAAGAGTCAATATTAGCATAGCCCCTAGTAGCAAATCTACGGCTTTGTATTGCGATACTACTGTTCTTGGTGTAGAGGTGCCTATAATAGTTGACAGCGGGTTCTCCAGAAGTGTTGTTACCTCCTACCTACTACATGACTTAGATATCAAGGTTGAATGCCCATCTACCATTAATATGGTAAATGTTCATGGTGAAAGCAAACATGCTCTTGGCGAAATTTCTAATTTTCTCTTTGCTGTTGCCAGAATAGAAATTTCTATTAATGTGGTCGTAACTGACGCTAGCTTCTATTATATTATCGTTAAAAACGATTGGCTTTCTAAGGTCCAAGCTAAAATTGATTAGACTATGGCTGAAATGACTTTTATCTGGGATAACTACGAGATAATTGTTCTGGTGGAATTCAAAAAATTGCCGCCTAAGCCTCTAAGTAAAAGTCAACCTAATAAAGTAAAGGATTTGAAGAAAGAAAAAGAAGATGAATTAGAAAAATATTTAAGCAATGATGAATATGAAGAGAAAGAATTAGAAGAAAGAGTTTATAATATTTCTGGATTAGAGGAAGGCAATTATCTTTCAGATTCATCAGAATCCTCGGAGTCTTTAAGCCTCTATCAAGATAATTCTCTCAAGGCTCATAAGGACAATATAACTTTAATTAATGCATCTTTGGGTCAATCTCTTAATACTTTGTCTAAAGTACTTAGTAACCCAACCCCATATAGTACCCTTAACACTAAATTATTTGAACCCTTAAAGAATAAAGGGTCATGTCCTGTTTCCCTAGTTACTATCTCGTCAACCCTTTCCTCGTCTCTTGAAGTTAATAATAATACTAATAGTATTCAAAATTTAAACATAGCTAACTTCCAAAATGATATTTTACCTTTGCCAAAAATCTCACTAGTATCAACCCCCTTTGAGGAGTTAAAATATTATATGTTCCAACTTAGAACCCAATTGGGTGGCCCTTCTAACAATTTAGAAAATTTAAATCTTAGTTTCAAAATTTCGTCTATCTCTTCATTAATTATATTACCTGAAAAATTTATTGTTGATATTCTTCAGCCTTTATCCTTAAATTATATCCAGAAAGAAATATCTTTACCTTCTTCCAATTTGTCTAATCTTCCTCCATTAATTTCTGAAGCTCCTACTTCAAATAGTAAAATATCGTCTACTACCAATAAAAATTTAGATATTAATGTTAATAATTTAACTACTTTATATAACACTCAACCAAAATTTTTATGTACTACTTGCTTTTCTCAAAGTAATAGAATTGTTTCCCATTTATTAAAGTCCTGGGTGGTAATCCTCCAACGATAATTCTTGAGAGCGATTCAGATGAATCTACTGATTCAAATTTTAAGTGGTATGTGTCAGCTTAGAAATATAAAGTTTCTGAATATCAGTTTAATGAAAATAATTCTGATGCTTATGAAATAATCGATGAAGTAAAAAGGCAAAACAAGATTATAAAAAAAAAACTTAAGTCTCTGTCAGCTAAATGTTTGTATGACTTGGCCAAAAACGCTTATTTTCAAGAACAAGAAGTGAAACCAGATCTTCGTGGATATATTTCTATTAAGTTACAAAAAGAGAAGTATAGCCCTATTGGTGATATCTTTGATTATTATTTCAGGAAAGAAGTTAGTAGAAGAAATACTTTTAATATAGGTTTCCTTGATGAGAAACGAAGTAACCAGCTTAGAAATTTCTTGGAGTAAAATTCAAGTTTATTTACTTGGAAAGGTCATAGATTAGGATGTACCAACTTAATTAAGCACAGTATTAATATGGGAAATGCTCTACCTATTAAACATCACCCATATTGGCATTCTCCAGCCAAAAAGAAATAATAAAAACTGAAATTGATAAAATATTAAAAGAAGGTTTAATTCAATCTTGCCAAAGTTCATTGACATCTCCTGTGGTATTGGTTCCTAAACCCAATGGTCAACCCCAGTTTTGTATAGATTACCAAAAGCTCAATTCGATAACTCAAAAAGACAACTATCACCTACCACATATTTAAGACCTTTTGGATGCTTTAAACGGATCATCCTGGTATAGTTCACTTGACCTTACCAGTGGGTACTGGCAGGTCGAAGTAGAAAATTCAGATAAACTTAAAACAGCATTCACCACACCTTTTGGTGTTTACATATTCCATGTAATATCTCTTGGGTAGGGTTTAGGGCACAGGGGCATGAGGCATGCTCCTAAGGGCATGCCCCTAGAGCATGCCCATGGCATGCCTCAAGTCCAAAAGGCATGCCCTTATCATGTGATATTTAAAGTCATTTTGATTGACTAATAAGTTTAGTTAAAGCCAAAAACATAAATGGGATCTTTGCTAACAAAATGAGGTTCCGAGGCTATGTTGATTTTGTGAATAAAAATTAAATTTGCTGGCTATCTAGTTATTCAATTTGAATGAATTTTTTTTAATTTGTAGATTCTATTGAGACTTACAAAATAAAAAAAAAATTCATTCAAATTGGATTGCTAGATAGCTAGCAAATTTAATTTTTATTTACAAAATCAACATAGCCTCGGAACCTCGTTTGTTAGCAAAGATCCCAAATGCTAAATCAATATTTAAGATTTTTAAAAAGTTCAAACAATATATAATTTAAAAAGAATATATTTACATGTATAAAAGGTATGTCTTAGCTCTGAGTATATATATGAGTATGCTTTAATTTTTTTTTCTATCTTAATTTTACTAATTACCGTTTTTATATTTATAATTGTTTATTATTATAAAAGTATAGAAGGGCATGCCCATAGGGCATGCCTTTAACCCAAGGCATGCCTAATTTTTAAAGCGTGCCCCAAACCCTACATATAGTAACACAAACGAGTAAATACGTTTGTGAAAAAAAAGTCATTAAAAGTAAATTATGTCTATAACTTGCCCTTACCCTAACGCGAAAAAATTGTTAGTAATTCTTTAAAAAGTTTTATATGATTTGTCAGCTGCACGAACGTACGTACTATTTAGAATTACGTAAGAACGAAATCTTACACGTACGTATGTACATACATGTGAGTGGCACCAAGAAAAATGGGACATCCAGACTTCAATAATATAAATTTTATATTACTGAGTCGCAATTTCCTTGGCGTTACTCATATATGTAAATAATATTACTGTATGCCACTGCTTACAGTACCCGGTGTGACCCGATTTTTACATAGTGAAAAATTAAAGATCACGTGCATGTCATATATAAATAGTAATTTAAAAAATTGATCTGCGTTATTTGTCACGCCGGGTACTGTAAGCAGTGGCATACGGTAGATTACGACATTTTATTTATTACACACAATTCTAACGCTAAATAAAGTGAAAATATTTGGTAATACAAATAACGAACTTTTTTAAAAAGGAAATAGCAAATCAGAGACAATTTGTGTTACTTCGGTTTTCGAGCATACGGATAAAATAAAGTTAATACAATTATAATGACACTATATGTTCATTAGTTAAATAATTCAAAATTCTAATTTCTGATATCTAAAACGTTTATAATACAACGATTAAAATCGATTATCGTGCGTTTCATGAATAAGATTTATGATCATAAGTGCTTGAACGATAGTAAATATAGAACACATAGCAACATCAATAAATTCATGTTTCTGGGGAAAATAACCCAGAATTGAGAAATCACAAATCTCTATCTAGTGATAAACTCATTGTTGGTTTCACCTACTTCATTGATAAATTTGCATAATTGTCTCTTTCTGTGTAAAATGTGTAAGCAAAATTTTCATTTCCGTATATGGACATCACTACCAATAAAAACATTTAGATATTAGTCATTAATATTAAATGAACAATTAAACTGTGTATAACAAATAGATTATAAGAGATATGCCAAGATAAGTAAAAAGGTAAATCTATGAAAATCATAAAAATGGTAAAAATAAGAATGATAAAAATTTTTGTAGTGACACCATCATAGATATAAACACGTGCTAAGGAAATCAACTTTAGGCTAATTAAAAACAGTATGGAGTTTTAAATGTAACGAATGATAAAACATATCTGCATACATTATATTGAAAGTAATTGCTGGTATGTACATTACGGTTTATTTATACTGTATAAATTACATATATATATTATGCCATCGTTCCTTCTAAATAATAAATAAAAGGATTGTATTAAAACTGATAATACTAAATTCAGTTTCAAATCTTTAAATAATCTCAGTGTTGAATTGTTTGAAACCATGTTCATTAAATTTTAGGTGTATCCATAGAACGATCTAATTGGCTACTATATGTGTGTGTGTCGTGGTTATAAATTCTACAGTAGGAAAATGATGCCGGCGACTTCGGATAATTGTTCAGTTGTCCCGGAATTTATGGAGAAAAACGAAAGATCGAGCTATACCACATATTGAGATCCATATATCAGATAATAGATAATGAAATACGGATGGTTACTCATGTATACATCTAATTTTATGTGTCACTTAAGGACAATTTAATTTAGTAATTAAATTTCCGTAACTTAGAATCGAAACGTTATAGGTTCTACATCATTTAAATCTACTACGTAATGTACAGTACGTATATATATATGTTGTACGTCGAAATCGAATTTTTATGGATTTTAAAATCGATTAAGTTGTACACAATACTGAATAAACTTTGATGAAAAGAGAATTCAATTTCTGTTTAGTATACAGATTTAGAATTAATTCGGTCAATAGCCCAATTATAGATTGTCAGTAACTTTTACTAAACTCGGTTTATTACAGTTTATTATAGAATAAATTGGATCTTAAACCCATTTTTTAAATCAAAATCCCGAATATGAACGAACTAAAGTTCTTAATCTTTTAGAAAATAAATCGAGCATTCTTGAAATTACATACAGTGTGATTTAAATTCTTCCTTTATGCATGAGCTATTATGTGATGAGTCCGTCAAAAGCTGTAAATGCATAAAAACATCATGTACACAATTAGCCACATTAGTTAATGCGAATGTAAAAGGCAAAGGTGCTTTGCAGAAGTAGCTATCAACGTGGATAATCACATAGAGTCTAAATGCAACTAGTTTGCAAGAATCATATGCAATATGAAGTCACCTTGAAATTTTATTATTTATAAAATTTTATGTTTTAGAAGTATAATTCAGGGATGAAGTTCTTCTACTAATCAAATTATAACAATATTTTTTCACTAGTGTAAGGTCTTTTTCAGAATATATTATAATGTCCGATGTGAAATTTCATCATTTGCGATTTTAAAATTTAAATAGATTCGGGAATCAATTCAAAAATTTCCTTATTTAACTATATAGATTATATAGATTTAAATTTTCATTCCAATTTAAACATATTTAGAATCTTATTAAGTGGATTCTAAATGTAGATATTTTGACGTACAACATATATAATACGTGTATACAGGGTTGAAGCTGCAAATACTATAGTTCTTAGATTAAATTTGCAAACTTGAAATTATCCATGTTTACATATTTAAAAATTGTAATACTACATGATTTTTAAGGAATTATATGCTTTTCAAAGGATGTAACCTCACAATTTTTGTGATAATTATCGAGAGAAGAAAATTCCGAGATTCTAGATGTATATATTAATAATATTTTTCAATATATTATAACGGTTTGTATAAAGGTGTGGCAACATGATTTTCATAGTGACGTCTATATTTTATTATAGGAAATCTTTAAAATTTTCAGATAATCGCTGATTTCCTTTTTGATTTTACATGACATCATGATCTGTAGAAGTCGCATCTTTTTGCAAACCACCATAACTTATATTTATTTGAAATCGGTAAAATTCTTAAAATCTACAAATCTCCAATTCTCATACGACATCGTGATCTGCAGAGGTCACATCTTTCTGCAAAGGACTTTAACGAATAGAATTTTTCAGAATATTTTTATTAAAAATTTTAACTTTAAATTAATTTCTGTTGTCATTCTGTCTTTTATTATTATTATTATTATTAAACTTGAATAAATCCACTTATAAACATATTTTCTTTACAGAATTATGTTTTCACCTATTTTTATCATATGATATTATGCCATATTCCATCACAAATTCATTCCAATTAGTAACATTACTTCATTCCATTCATAGATTCTGCATACCATTAAACCTATCACGTTCGGCTACAGGCTTTAACTTTATCATTGCTTAATTTTTAAATCCAACTGCATACAACCTTCTATACAACTTTAATTTTTTACAGGGGAATAATTTTGTTGAATGGTTTTGCTGTAGTTATCTATCCCTGCGTAATAACGCCATTAGGCTGCAGCAAATAAGAAAAGTTCTCGCGATGCTGCGTGTACATGCTAACAGAAACCAATTGATTTTCATGTAGTTATTGCATTATTCATAGTAATTTGCATCATAAGTCATCAAACCACAGGAATGGTCTATTAAAAGAACAAGATTGAATAATAGTACAGTACGCATTAAGTGAATAGCAGTAGAATCCGAACTTTATAATAGTAATAAACTTTGTGATATACTTTTACTTACTTTGTATAGTTACACATAAAAATACTGTGTATCTACTTGAGATCGTATTAACAAAAAAAAAAGTTAGCTTCGTTGATAAACCAATTAAATTCTACTTTATTTTAAATGCTCTTCATAGTAACTCGTAATTCGTGTCGTTAAAAAAATAATAAATTTTATAACTATACGTAGTATCAACGAACTTTTTATAAAAAGTTAGGCTATAATTAGGGATCTGCAAGTTTTGGCACGGTCCTATTAAATAGTACCGAGCACAGAACGGGAATTATGCTTTAATTGTACTGTATCTGTTACTTGTGATACTCTAGTTATAATAATAGCAGTATGCTTATCACAGAATAATGCAAGAATGTGAATGAAAGTTCAATAAAAAAAATAATTCAATTAAAATTAACGCAAAACGGATGTACATACGTGCCGAAAATACGTATGTACTGTACGAACTACCCCAGCAGCACTGACAGATTTTCACTGATCTGCAATCTAGAACATTGTCACTAAAAAATCTTTGAACTCGTATAAGTTAAGGTTAGGGTCT
>CAJVPY010001912.1:0-17749 GCA_910591965.1 Dentiscutata erythropus | reverse complement strand
GCGGCAATTAATTTAGATTATGACATATGTTTTGGATTTCGGCATTTGTTTCGGATTGCGGCATAAATTATGACTTGTGGCTTTATTTTTGCCAAAAAAATTGGTGCCTAATACTTTCGGCGCAGCCGAAACTAATTTCTACGGCATGTATAACCCACCCGCGGGTGACCCGTAGCAGAATTTCTTCTATCATCGAGACTCACCCGGGTCACCCGGGTGGGTCACCCGCGGGTGACCCGGGTTGGGATTTTTGAGACGGGTCGGAACACTAATTATGACATGCTATTTGCTAAATGGCATGCCATATGGCAAGTCAAATTATTTTAGGCGTGCCAGGTTTTCTAATTATAAGTTTTATAGCTCTACTCTTCTATTTTTTATTATATGTATTTTTTCGGTTTTACTAAACCATACCAGTGGTGTTAACACCACAGTTGCTATATCTCAAAAACTAGCTAATTAACTAACACCAAATAAACGCTCAACCCCCCAAAAACCTCAACCCAACTAAAATTTAAACCTATAATACGTACTAATTTATCTTAGGCCTCTAACCCTAATTTTTACTTGTAAAATTATCAAAAACATATATGCGGTGTTAGCACTGGTGTGATTTAATATAATTGTATTTTTTTTTATAAAAAAAATTGGGTTAGCTATATTATTTATTTTTCATAATGCAATTTAAGAATTAACTTTATTGCTGTTTTAAGGTGTTTTTATGTAATAAAAACAAATGAAGACTTACGAATACGTAAAACTTTTGATCTCTAAGGTATATATAAGAAATATTTGATATATCTCGAATTAAAATTTTTGAGGTTGAGAGTCTAAAGTTCACTTGATATTATTTATGCATAAATTCTCGAAATAGCAAACATGGTCGTTATTTCGAAAATTACGTCCTCTAAGATTGCATTGTTGGTTTCGATAGGGATTGTACTTAGGGATGGGTTCGGTTACGAACGGCTACGATTATTCATAGCCAATTGCCAAATACTGAGATGATTTTTTATTTTAGAGTTTTTAATTAAGTTGTTCAGAATTAAATCCTGTTCATCCCATATTATAAGTGAAAAGAACGATACCTTCAGAATTTTAAAATTTGTTAACGTCATAACCGGCTACTAATTGCCGGCTAATAGCCGGTTATGACGTTAACAAATTTTAAAATTCCGAGTTCCAGAGAAGGTATCGTTCTTTTCACTTATAATATGGGATGAACAGAATTTAATTCTGAACTACTTTAATTAAAAGCTCTAAAATAAAAAATCATCTCAGTATTTGGCAAATTGCTAAAGCTAAAATTTATGTCGCAACTAATGGTCAATGCCTAAAGTCAAAATTAATGTCATAAGTGCCGAAAATAAATATTTTTGATTGATTTAGTGATGTTAAATAGTGCAATAAAAATAAAAATAAAATATATTTTATTTAATAATTCTATTTATAAATCTTTTATTACCTTTATTTATACAAATTTACAAGTTGTCATCTAAAGATACAGCTGGACAACCACCGAAAGAAGTGTGGAGTTATATCCAAAAAGAAAGGCGCAAAGATTATAGACATTATGGTGCAGAATGCGAATGTGGTAAATTTTGGGCACGTAGAAAGCCGAAAGTTTCAGAAAATTTGGGCATTATTAAAATAAGTAAATGTATTAAAATTATAAGACAAATTTGTGACAGTTAATGATATATATTTTGGATTTCGTATTTTCATTTCGAATTGCGGCATAAATTATGACTTACGGCTTTATTTCTACTGAAAAATCGGAAAAACCTCTACCCGGCCGGATATTACTAAATTACCCGAATCATTCGGATAAATTACTATGTCATATAATTGCAATTTCTACCCAGTACAATCCCTAAGTTTCGCATGCACTTCTTAAAATAATGCGCATCTCATGTAATATGTCAGTGTGTTTATTATATAATACTAATCAAATTTTGAAATTAACCTTTTTAAGCGTATTCGAAATAACCGCAGGTGATCGAAATAGCAGATGCCTGTTATTTTGAGAATTTGCGGTAGTAAGTTGTGCCACGAGATTATAGTATGATACGAGTGACCGAATCAGTATGGTACGGACCGAAATTATAATACTATACTAATCAGCTATAATTGCTAATCCTAACGCTATTTTTAAATTTGGCCTGCTCTATACCCCATATCATACTGAAGCAAAACCTTGTAAACAATGATTTAAATTGTAATTCATATTTGGTTTTCCCATTTTTAAAATGATGAATTATAATAATTCGGTGCATCATAAAAAATCAACTAATTTAGACCTTTATGACTTCGGATGCAATTATCAACATGAGACAGGGGTTGAAAAGGATGAACATAACGATAAGACATTTATTTATTATAAAAAAATCAGCAGAAATGGGAAATGATAGTGGAATCCGCTATCATTTCCCATTTTCTGCTGATTTTTGATAACAACATCCAACTGAAATATTTCACTAAGTGAAATATTTTTGTTGGAAATTGTTATCAAACGAAATCGGGGTTGAAAGGGATGACTGATATGATAATGCTCTTAGAACATATAATACTGGTTTTTTTTTATTAAATGGATTTTGAATTAAAAAGGATAAGAATAATTCATTTAAGCTTATCTATTATCAAAAATCAGCTAAGAGGGGTAATGTTCACAATTATCAAAATGGAAAAATTAGCAGAGATGGGAATGCTAGTGGATTTTAGTCTTGCTACATCGATAAAATTGGAACTAAGAACATGAGGATCATCAAAAATCTGCAGAGATGGCGTTGAACATTTGTTACCAAAGTGGGGTTGGAGTTGAAAAGGATGAACATAATGCGTTCATTTATTATCAACAATCTGCAGAGTTGGGATATGTTTCTGGAGAAAATAAGAAACTTGCAAAAGACCGATGATGGTATCAGATATAAGTTACTGTATTTTTTATTACAATAATTATAATCTTTTAGTAATTATAATTTTAAACAATTGATTTAGAGAACGAAAACAAATGTGAAATATCAGAATGTGATGAAATTTACACGTCTAAAATTTTTTTGGGAGCATTTTTTAGGACTTGGGAAACCCAAGGTTTTAAACATTTAGGTTGCATTAAAATTCAATAGAGTATAAATGAAGAATTTATAAATGAGATAAATTTATTTATCGTTATGTGCTAAAGTGTTTAAATTACAAAACTATAATTTTAATATTTTTATTACTAAGCATATTGTGATATTTGCAATACGTAAAAATCCGTCATTTTTAAAATAATAGAAATATCAAAAGATGATCATCTAGAGAGATTATATTCTCGTTTTACAATATGCAGAAATAGATTCTTTGCGTAACAATCTCTTCACTATAGCACAAATGGAGAAATATTAACTTTATTGCATTATATTGCTTCTGATCTTCATATAATTCATTTTCAAGAACATATTCATCGAGATTTGCATAGTGGTAATATTTTACAGGATAATTTACATAGCGCATATATTGTAAACTTGAGATATTAAATACTAACACGTTGTGGTACCGAAACTGCCGTATACAAGACCCGGTTCTGGTACATTTCACCAATTTTAAAATCTCTAATAGATAACATGCATTCTAGATATTGAAAAGAACTGTAATTAAGTAGATCTTGTGATTAACAATCGGGCCTAGTACATAGTGGGTCTACTATTCGAAGATCTTTTATACGGCTTTTCGGGTATTTATGGAATTTTACTGTATATAGCACCGAAAACCGACAGAGGTCAAAACTTCAAATAGAAATATGTCAATGTAATTTACGACCAATAATTATTAGAACACGCTCAATATTACATAAGCATAATGAAGAAATGTTTGGGAAGAGAACCAATTAACTGCCCATTTGCAGTAAAAATTAGTGAAATCCCTTATATAATAGGGGATGTTAAGTGGTCCACGGAGAACTAATTCAGGCCGAGTCTGGACCGGACTTTTTAGGGACTAGTTCAGAACTAGTCCGATCTAAATGGATTATAATATGTACGGAAACGAATTCAATATCGATATAATCCATGTAATTACAATTAAAACAATAATTGTTCATTATTGTTCTATAAGTTAAACTACTAGAGTAGGACCGATTTTTAACTATTTTTATGGCAGGGAGTGAACTTGTCACTTAACTAGTTCGGACCCAGGTTTTTTAGGGACCAGACCAGACGCAATGGTACAGAGATGAAAATATTTATCAGAATTAATTAGATCAGATGAAATAATATCGATATTAAAATTAATTTATCCGTGTAACCTTTTAATGTATAAATTAATTAAAATTTAAATTTAATTATTTTTTGATGTATAAATTATAATTATTTAACAGATAGCGGATTAAATGAGTTGAGTATTACAGGATGAATGGAAATTGGCAATCTTTTGTCGTTATCGTAATTCAAAAATATTTGTATAATCCTCGATTATTATCTCTAATCACGGGACCATTGTTAAAAAACACTTATGCTTTTTTGTCATTATTGTTAAATAAGTCCAATTTCGAGCATCAGTCAATTTTAATATAAGTCGTGACCAGAGTTGGCAGTGGATTACAATGGATTGAGCTCCATTGAATCGCCAAATTGCCAACCCTGGTCGTGACATATACTTATATATCATAGTACGGCCAAGTATTACGTATAATATTTATGTTTGTCATGCAATACGATGTATATGTCATTTATACTACGTAGTATTATTAGTATTATAACTATTATAACTACACGAGTTAAAATTTTTTTTAAAAAAACAAATAGTATAATTTATGATCAATGAACACAGTGCTATTACCAATATAGCATGATAATTCCAAGATACTTTACATGGATATAGTGAAATTTTTTTGATTAGTCAGAGAATGCCACCTCGCGGCATCCTCTGATCAAAAAAATTATCACTGTGCCAATGTGATGTTATAATATTATATTGTATTTATACTGGTTATATATAATTCTATAATTTATATTATGCATTTGCTATCACATCTAAACTTAATTGGATTAGTGCATATAACCAGTAATATCTTTTATATACCATTTATAGTTCGATAAAATCTACATATGTAAAATCGTTACAACATTAATACCGATATATCTTAAATAATTTTCTACGTTATTCTATATCTCTAAATTTGAATGCTTGGGTTTGTCAAAGGTAACACTCAGTAATTTAACAGTATTTTAATATATACATATATACATAAATATAACGGTAGTGGTAAAAAATAGAATCACATGTGCAAGAGTTTTATGATACGTATTATAAACTCTCTCTATATTGAGTAATAATCTCTGGAATAGTAGTTTTAGTATAGAGAACCATCTTCTAAAAAGAGAATCAGTGTAAAAATATAATTTTTTTCCCATGCGCCGTCAGCTTCGTACCCCAGCGCCTTCGTCTACGCTCCACAAGGAAGGGCGTGATTGGCTAAATTTTTATTTGAGTGACACCAAACAAAGACTTCAGGCTGCTTGAAGTATCTGTATAATTGAGTCAGATAACGGTGTTAAATGATAAATTTAAAGGTCTAAGTCTGACTTCACTCATTTATTAATTCCTTTTACGCATAAATTTCTTGTACGCGTAGGCTAGAGTTTATCAAGAGCAATATCCGGATGTTCAAATATTTAGTACTTAATGCCTCTGATTCACTAACCCTAAATGAAATGATTACTTCCAAATTAAAATTGGGAAGCGAATATTTAAGTTTTCATTTATCCTCTGAAAAACAAATCGATATTACGTTATTTAATCATCTGTGCAAATCAAAAACAAACTTTATCTATATTATTATCCTTATCAGTTATGATGAGCGTTGACATGAGGGCAAAGAAACATACAATTTATTAAACAATTAGAAAATTAACACTATGAATTCGAAGTTCGTTTCATTCTTTTGCCTAATTTCATTGTCATAATTATGTAAAGAAATCAATATATATCGCATGGTACTTAAAATGTTATATGTTATTAAATTCCCTTAGTACGTTTAAAAAAAAAACTTTAAATCCTTTAAAGTTTGATAAAATATTATCAAATGACACGTGCTATAAAAGCGGATCGTATATGCGATTCAATCATGTAATATCTCAATTCTCCAAGCCTAGGTTCGTTACGGTGAAAGCTTAAATTTTCAGCTCAAATAGAAATGCCGTATTTAATCATGTGCTAAAGTATTGGTCAAATTTTTCTACACATGTTCTGTATAACAGTATAAAGACTTTATTTTATTACATAATAAGATAAATCATTTATTATAAGCCGGATCCTTAGAACAGCCAGTCTGGTATAGAAAGAGGTGGCTGTAATGTGTACCCACATTCCTATCATTCCCGTCTATAGCATAAATTGCATACGAGATAATTATTATCAATCACGTATACTCCCGAGAGTAACGCAATACTTGTACTATGATATTCGGAAATATCAATATGAATGAAGAACTTATCACATCTCGTGGAATTACGTAATTTTTATACTACGCTAACACCAAGTTCCAGGTATATCTTTTAGTGCACAGTGATGTATGTATGCAGAGTACATATGCATATACAATACTTAGTACTCTAAAAATCTAGTAAGAACCTTCGGATCTTTGAATGTCAGGGCCGCTCTTTGTGGCGCACATCGACTATGCTATTCATATTGATGATATGCAGTAAACAAATGCATGTCATCAAAGAATCGAAAAAGAAAACTTGCAATCGAACCTTGTATAACACATTTAAGTTACCTTCAACAGAAATTTCCAGCTTTAGGTTTTTTAGTTGCGGGTCAATTCATATTGATTGAAGGTATTTAACACGGTTTTCTTTGGATGATAAAGTCAAGCTGTTGAAAAAAAAAAATTAACCTACGATTCATGTGAATATTAATGCATAAAACTAAAATCCAAAAAAGAAAAGAAAGTACAATGTTCCCTTAGGAAACACCAGTTAATTGAAACATTGCAAAATCAGATAATATTATTGGATGTAGAATATGCAGATTATGCAAGTTGACACATTCACTATTCATGGAGAATCTCAAAAAAAAGAAAAAAAGATTTAATTCATCATCATATGCTAATATTGCTAATATACTATAATATAAAATGGTATTTTATATTTGTAGATTACGCTTACCTTTTTTGTAATGTGTTATATTCTGTAAAAGAACAAATAGGTGACAAAGTTCTAATTGTTTTTGTTTAATGTCTCATTAATATTAAAATTATTACGTACTGTACATCAACTCCACAAAATTATTTAATGACATGAACCTTTTTGAAAAATTTCTTGCCAAAATTTGTTTGTTTATCTATTATATCTGTTTTGGTTGTTTTCTTTTGTGCCGGGTCAATTTGTAATAATTATTACTGAAAAAACCCAAAATTTATTGGCTCGTTGTTACGATTCATCCCTTTTTTGCTAGCAATTATTATGGAAACTTTTCCAAATTTTGATTATCATGATTTCAAATTAGGCTTTTTACCGATGAATTCTCAAAAACAACACAATTTTAATGGTAAAAATTCTTCTATGTCTAACGATTACCAGCAACAGACTATCACTCTCACTTCATCAAACAATTTGGCTTCTGCAAATTCCCTAAACTTTTCTCAGCAGTCTACCGTTTCTTTCTCTTTGAACGATATGTTATCAAATTCTGGTTCTGACAATAATTCTTGTTCAGAATCAGTAATGATGTCTCCTTATTCCGTTATTCTAAACTCTGGAGAGTTAACGATGGATGATGCTTTCTTCGAAGACTCTGAGGTTGCATTTTCTATTAACAATAAAAATATTTGTATAACTGGATAAATCATTTTTTTGATCTTAACTTTCATGTTATTTAGTTTTTTTTCGAACCTTTGGAATCTCCGGCTTTAGTTGATCCATATATTTACTTATCTCCTGCTTTAACCTCTTCAATATCGCAATCGGATCAAGCTATGTGTTTATCTGATAACCTGGCAAGACAACCTAATCAAAATAACCAAAAACTTGAAAGAAATAATTCCTTGGAACAAATTCGAATAAAAGATTCTATTCGTCACAATGATAATAACTCCAATACTGATCATGATAATAACAGCATTACGAATAACATAATACCAACTATAATGACAGGTTCTCCTTCCATACCACCAAATTCGAGCATGCCGTTGGCGTTACCTTCGGCAAATACTATGATAACGTCATCCCCAACTGCGCAGGAACCTATGCCAAACCTGTCCCTTGGGAGTAACCTTGTATCTGAAGCAGTGTCGACCCAATCTCCATATACTCTTCTACCCACTACAACTTCTAATAATCCCACTTTATCTGATAAGATTGCTCCAATAACACCATCTTCATTGATGAAATTGAATGAGAATCCCTCTTCACCCGGATCTACTCAAAACGCTCAAAAAATTGACAAACAACAGAAACAAATCATACAAAGTTCTCGAGTATCAAATGAGAAACGTACTTCTAACAAAGAATCTACTTTCGTAGTTCCTCCTCCGCCGACACAGTCAAGATCTATCCGGGTTACAAATATTGATGTGTCGCAACATATGCGAGCCGTATCCCCAAACACGTCCCCAGTATCACCAGGAACGAATCCAATGTTAATGTCACCAATGATTTTACCATCACCTCCGCCTGGAAAAAGGATTATTCATTCAAATCAGTCAGTTTGCACTCCATCCACTCTTAATTCTTCAAAGAGTCCTCAAGCTTTGAAACCAACAATAAGTCCAAATTTAAAGCCAAGATTATCTGGTGTAACAGCCGATGACGCGGCAGAACAATTGGCAAATAAGTCGAATTATGTCAGTATTTTAGAGGGTACAGCGAAGTATGTATTAAAATAATATATATATATTAAATTTATTTATCGTAATAAACACTTAGCTAATTTTTTTTTTATGTGGTAAAAGATCTCTTGGTATTTCCTATTCCTCTGATGTACATTCAAGTCTAGAATCTCGACGCACAACTCATAAAGCTGCTGAACAAAAACGAAGAGATTCACTAAAACGAAGCTTTGATGAATTAAAAAAAGTTATACCAATCAACTCGACATCCAGTAATACTAACATAAATAATAACGGATGCGATGGAAACAATAACAGTTCAATATCGGGCAAAATTGTTGACAATAATGGATCGATGAAAAATGTTTCAAAATTGTTTTTATTAAAACGAGGTAAGTGATATATATACTCCATATTCTTAAATGATTTCGTTAACTGATTTTAATATGTTTATTTATTGTTATACACATAATAGCACATGACCATATTATAGAGCTTCAACAACAGACAAAAGAAAAAGACTTGATCATACGAAACCTTAGGAACGAAATTGATGAACTTAAAGTAGTAAAAAGGCAAAAAGTTGATCAGATTCAGCAAGATGATAGTGCAAATATACAAGATAATAATTAATATATATATTTCTTTAAACAACCGTTTTTTAATTGGTAATTTCGTAATTTCGATTTAGTGTTAGTAATATACATTTTACAAAATCCTATTTTATTATATAAATTATATATATGTGTGTTGTATGGGAAATAGAATTATTATGGGTATAGAGTCTACATATGTTAATTCCAAAAAAAAATATAAGTTGTAAGCAACAAAAATTAAGAATTCTAATTTAAGTAAACCAAAATTAAGAAAATTTTAATTTGTTTTTAGAATTTAAGTACTTTAAGATAATGTTTAGCTGGCAAAATATTATATCAGATAATTTTATCGTATTAAGATTGTACTAAGAATAAATTAAATTTATTGTTTTAAAGCCTACAAATTTTTATATCTAGTATTATTTTCCTATCTCTCAAATATAAAAGTTATATAAGTTCTGTTACATATGTAGATACTGTATATAGTATATTATTTAATAATATTATTATATATAAATATTTTTGGAGTATATTATTATAAAATGCATCTATAGTGTTTAGCTTATAGGTGCATTTTAGCTTGATTTATTTTTCTATTTAAAATAATATTTTTACATACTTTATAAAATTTATTGCATTATAATTAATTTTAAAAAACTTTTTATATAAAAATTATCTTTAAATAGATTTAGATTTAAATTAATATTTATAAAGTTTATTAAGAATTGGTAAACAATTTTTAATTAAAAAAAATTTTTTTAAAAAATTGTCTTTTTAAAATACAAAAATATAAATATAAATACTACTATTACAATCAGAACCTCTCTAAGTGCGGACCACACTTTAATAATGTGTATTTAAAGAATAATAAGAAAAGATGCATTTATAGAGGTCAATTATACATTTGGGCCAGCACTTGAGCGCGCATTTAGAGAGAATGTACACTCATAGAGGGTGCATATAGAGAGATCTGACTGTATACAGTCTACTCCCGCTATAGTCACAGCCTGGCAGAAACTTTATGTGACTATAGTGAGAGAAACATAATAATAGTCACCTTGCGTGATTATAGAGAGTTAATTTATAATATATATATATATATATATAACTGTAAATGATTAGTATATAGTCTCGAGAAATTGTGACTATTTCGGATGTGACTATTGCAGGAGTAGACTGTATTTATTTAAAAGGTCTGATAATAATATGTCTTTATCTTTTTCGACTCTAATTATACTTTGATAATATTCCATTAGCATTCCTATCTTTGCTAACTTTGAATAAATGAATTTTCATAACAATATCCAATATTATATGTTACAATACAGTATGTTGCGCCAACCCTGCTGATTTTTGACCTTACATTAATCTACAATAAAATCCAACATTATATATTCCACTACAGCACTAGCGTTTTCCATTTCTACAAGTCAACCTTAATTCCATTCAATAACAAAATCTTTATTTCCAATCACTTTTTCATATAACAACCTTACATCTAGATCAGCAGATTTCTGAGAATATCAATTCTAACCTTCATTTCGTAAAATATTCGAGACTATTAATCTCTACATCTTCCCGAATTTTTATAATCCTTTTCTTTCAAATTCCTATTCTATGTTTATAACAACTTATTCTATTAGAATCTCAAATATCACTAAGTTAGATAATTAATCCAATATGTTCATACTCACAGTTTGAGTTGAAACTCATTCAAATTTTTAATTCCATTTGTCCATCTTTTATTAACAATGTGCACATTTTTTCGCATATAAAACATCTCAACCCACTTCTTAATTATATTAAATAACTTCTATATTCACTAAATTAGCACTAAATAAAGGTAGCATTGCTTGCTGCATAAAAATAATTGCAAACTTGAATCACTTAAGTTAAATAATTAATTAAAAGGATCTTTATACTCAACTAAACTAAATCAGCTCGAATAAAATAAACTTAGAGAGTAGCATTGTGTAGGTTAAATAGGTTATTTTGAATACGCTGACTAAAAAGATCCCTATACTGTACTCATCAATCAAAATAGCGTGAACGATTGAAGGACTGTATTAATATCCACAAGCTGGAATCACTTATTCTAAATAATCGACTATTATATTACTGTAAAATTAGTTGAACAACGTATACAAATTAACGTAACAATTGAGAGAATCGATGTCGATATGGTGTGTCAGAAACTTAAATTTATAAGCACGCGGTTGATCTATTGACTCATGGATTGATCCACAGACTCGCGGGCTGCCCATCCATAGTACAACCTCTGGTAGTGTTCCAATCGAAAATCGATTAATCGTTTAGTTGATCAAGTTGACAACTAATCAATTTATAATTTTACTAAACAATTAGTCGATTGACAATAATTAATCGATTAACTAATTCATCGAATAGTTGTTTTTATATAGCTGAAACTAAGAAATGTAAAATATACTTTGAGACACGTTTTGTTTAAACCATTTTTGATTTTGCAAATAGCAAAATATTTGTGGTTTGTTTAGTAATATGTTTATTTTCTTGAAAATTCATTTAAATTTAATATTAGAGTATATATTGTTAAAATTATATGACCTTTATGATAAATTTATAATTTATTAATCTTATTTAATTATATATATATATCATAAAATTTTCAAGACCGGGGTGATCGATAATCTATACCGTATTTGCGCGTAATAACGCGCAGGGGTGTAATTTCGAATTTCGGCCTAAATTAAGCTTACAGCTATTTTCATAATTCCTGGGACACCTGATAAAATTTGCCGAATGATTTTTCGGCCGATCCGGTTAAGTTATTGATTTCAGGAATAAAGATTCAATAACAGATCAGATATACGTAATTTAAGATCAGGCGAAACACTTAGGTGTTAGCTAGTCCTCTATAAGTCACGAACGATATAAAATATCTTAAAACCTTAACGAAAGAAACCCTGACTGGTATTTGTATGAACTACAATCGGAAATAGAACTTTGATTGGATATAAGATATACACATAAGAAAGTATTATATATATATATATATATATATTTTATAAATTTACATCCGTGCTTTTATATTTCTTGTTGAGATTTATTGGTTGACAAGAATAATCTTTTTCATAAGTTTCCGTACAAACTAAATACACTAACGAAATTTAATAACGTTGAATGTGTCGATATTATAACTAGTACTTACATGTGATATGAAAATATTTTTTATATACTGATCATGCCGAAATCAATAAATTAACCAGATCGGCCGAAAAATCATTTGGCAAATTTTATCAGGTGTCCCAGAAATTATGAAAATAGTTGTAAGTCGGGCCGTGGCTCACCGGCCCGCTATTACGCGAAAATACGGTACTCTAAAATATAGACTTTATGATATAAGGCAACTCGTCAGAGCGTGACGTTGGTGATTTAGGTCATACAGTCGACTCTGGATATATCGAACCCAGTGTTTGCATTTGGACTATGTCCATATTTTTAAAAAAATTTGGACATAGTCCAAATGTATATGTCCAATTGAAAAATGACTATGTCCATATTTTGGTCCAAATGCAAACACTGATCGAACCTGCTTATACCGAAACCGAGCTATAATGAACCGGATTTGGCAGAGCGGACTTTTTATAATAAATTATGCGAACTTAAATAGTAAATCTTTAATATACCACATCCGAACCCTTTTTTACCTATATATACATATCCCGATATAGCGAACTATTATATTGGGTCTTTGCCTTGAAAATGACCTTACGGTACATGATACCTTAAGGTCATTTTCAAGGCAAAGACCCCATATACCTTCGCAGATATGTATGTCTGTGAAGTAATATTCCGAAAAGAAAATGGATGAACACAAAATATGAGCGAGGTTGAGACAAAATTTCGAGTAAAATCCAAAATTTTCTGAAGGCATTTTGATAAAGCTTGGTTTTGTGAGAGATTTTATTGGTTAGCTTTATATACTGAACAGTGCGATATAGAGAGAGTAAATTATATAACGAACTTACTCTGGACCGAACAAAATGGTCCAGAATTTGCAGTTCGGTATATCCAGGGTCAACTGTATAATAAAAGAGAAATTATTATTGGGTTAGTGAGCTTATGTGCCCCTACCTCATACATAAGTGTCGTAATCAGCGTTAACTAAGTTATGTTCCTTTTTATAACTTTAAAGGACTAATGAAGCCTCACCTTATTTATAGTGACATGATCCTTTATCACGACATCAGATGATAAATTCTATCACTATAAATTATCTAAGCCTCCGCAATTGAATTACGAACCAGTTTGTCTATTACCCTGTGACTGTAGTTAATATAAAAATATCAAACATTATAATTAGAGAAGTTTCAAAATTATATTCAAGCTATTTTGAAATACCAACAAAGAATTTTATTTTATATTATTAAATTTTTTTTTAGCCTGATCACCAAATTCAATCTTATAAGAATTATTACATGATTTAGAAAATTAATTTGCTTATTACTGAAAGAATCAAATAAAAGCACAAGGAGGTTAGTATAATTTTTTTATTGGAAATATATATATATTTTTAGTTATAATAAGTTTATATATTGTACTTTGTGCATCCAAAGCATGTTCCGGATAATAATTTTTGGCCATTAGAAAAGTTTATTTTAAAAAACAGCTACTAAATAAATATATCATATATACTATATATATATAAATATAAATATATATAAGCTTTATTATAATATTAGTTGATATATATAATGTTGTAGTGAAATCTAAGTATTTTACCCAATCTGAATCTGAAATATAGGCAATATTAGTTTCACCTACATTTAAATTTCCAAAATTCTGATAAAATCTATAATTTCCCAAATTTTAAACTCAATCTGAAATATTCAAAAGTGTTCAAAACTGTATTAAGCACATGAATCAAATCTGGCCAATAATATTTGTTTTTTACCATATGGAAGAAAATGATTATTAATAAATAATTGGCTTTTTTTTCAATAAAAGTAATGAGCAAAATACATATCTTACTTAAGCACAATGGTGTTAAAATGAAAATTGTAAAGGTATTGTTAGTAACAAAATGGAGCAAAAAGAAATAGTGTGGAATACAAAATGAAAGTAAAATCTTATATATTTATTTGATAAACTAGATAGTAATATTAAGATTAGAGGATTTTGACTTTATGTTTTATGATCTAATTGTACAATATATGAGAAATTTATGATAGTTATAATATTTAAGTAAATTACCTAGCATTATTACACTTAAGATTTTAAATAGTTATAAGAAAACCATTTTAGCAAATTACAATATAATATTTTGAAAAATCAGAATTTACAGATTATATCTTAAATTGCTAGCTTTGTTAAGTTAAAAATTTACACTAGTTGCCAATATTTATAAATTTGGTAAACTATGGTGAAAATGCCTATTAAAAAAAGATCTTTTGATGACTATGGATTTGATAAATTTTGATATTGGTTATCCATGAAGATTTGCAATGAATTTTGGCCTGGATTGCTTTCAGAACTTCCAAGTGCTATGTTTATAACCATAGTATTACCAGTCTAAAAAATTTCACTACCAGCATTAGGATTAGAGTTTGGGTGTATTTTGCTTTGATTTTATGTTATACTTGATCTTGAGTTTGAATTTGACAGATAACAAAATTTTTTTAGATTAATAATACTGTCTTCCTCCTATATAGTCACCTCATATATAATCACATTATAGTAAAACCCTTTTTTATAATCACACCAAGGCCTGCAACATTTTACTAATAAACTTATAAAAAAATACTTCTTTATAAGCACATCATAGTAAAAACCTTTATACAACACACAATTTGCATGATACGGACTGCGTAATTATAGAAGAGGAACGACAATACTAGGGTTGAAATAGCAAATCAGATGGATTTTGTTATGAGGTTTCATTTTTTAATACCATGATTACAAATTGAAAATTATTAGAACTGATTGGCCAATAATCACGTATAGAAGTAAATGACTTCAGAAACTAGCCAATCAGATAAACGTAAGTTTCAGATTTATATCGGATATTCGTTTTAGGATTTTTATTTTGAATCGCTTACCAAAATCTGAAATATTTCGGAAATGAAAAACCACAATATTAAATATACATGTCTTCTTAAATAAATATGTAGAAAATCAGAAATTTGCTGCAAATTTCACATAATTTTGTAAACCGCAATAATCAAAAAAACTAATAATAGGGGTCTCATAAGAAGACATTCATACGATTGGTTGGCTAATTTTTGTAGATCTACCCGTGATTTCCCATGATAATTAACCAATCAAAATGCGTAATTTTTATGATGACTTATTGTCATTTTAATTATACTACCTCATAAACTATAAAGAAATTTATTACATATATTTAGAGAATAGATAAACACGAGTAAAGTGGGGTGAACGTAATATTTATTAATAATAAACCCACACTTGTTAAAGAATCTACAAGCTATAAACCAAACTTTAATTCATGGTTAACAAACCCAAACACACTACAAAAACTGACCAAATTTAAACATTAAATCTGAATCTTCTACTACTAAAGAGCTTGTACCTATTCAAATTAAACAGAAGTAATAAAAATTTGTTCAATATCTAACGTAATAAAGTAGTTTTAGACAAAAACGTTCCCAGTTACCTTCAATCTATAGTATAATTTGATATGGTCAAATAAACAGCAGGCATATTTTGTCTTCTAAGTGAAGTTCTTCAGGATCCCGATTATTTCTGATTATTTTGCACAGTGAATATTTACTCTCTTGCGAAGTTAATGGTATTTTTTATTGGTGAAATGTTATGTTCTCAAAAAGTACTTTAAAGTGTATAAATAAGTTACCCGGGCAATTGGCTTATATCAGCCAATCATATGAATGATAGGAGGTCACAAACTTATAAAATCGCAATAATCGATTAGTTGTCTATAATCGATTTTTAGTTATTGATTGCATTTTTTAGTCAGATTTGGACCAGAGTCGAATCACTAACCATATAATAGAAATAAAATAAGATGTAGCATCTTTTGAATCACTCTGGATGACATTTTTTCATTGAATTAAACTTTATAGTTTGTAAACGATGTTGTGCCATCCTTGATGGAGATTTGTTGCCATCATTTTTCTTGTTGCTCTTCTCTAAAATTTCAATCTATTAAATGTGTAATTATTTAAGATTAATTTACTGACTATAGCTGTGTTCTCTTATACCGTATAACCGCGAAATAACGCGCAGGGGGTGTTTTTGAATAATGGCCTGAATTAGGCTTAATTTGGGTCAAAATTCGAAATTATGTTCCTGCGCGTTATTTCGCGCTTATATGGTATACAAAAATTTTTTTTTTATTATTTTATTGTTTTAATGTAGTGTTTTGGGTGAAGCTGTTTTCAAAATCCGAAATGTCTCGTAAGGAGGAATTTCAGTTTCGTCGAAACTCTCCAAAACTATTTTTGCTCTACTAATGGTCTGCAAAATTGAATTTCGTGTAATTTAATTATGCACGAAATCCTTCTGTTAACCATAGTGCAGTTCTATAGTTCTGTATTACTAATTGATTATTGACTTTATTTTTAATTCTGCTAAACAATTATGATAAATGTTTGACTAAAATCTTATAAAATCTCCAATCGCACGAAATGTAGTGTTTTGATCCTAAACCGACCATCTGAATTGATCCTTCAATTATGATATCCAAATCAGATATTTTACTCAGATTGGTCAAAGAACTTAAGTGAAGAACCTAAGAAAGTGCCCAAAGTTAGCTTTTATATATAATCTAATGCGGATTCAATCCAGATGGCCTGTCAACAATAGGGTCAAAACACTAATAAATGCATCAATTCTCTCTTAATCGTAGTTGATCAATAAAACTATAATTTGTGTTAATTTAACTCAGGAGTATATTTTAAAATTCCAAAATATTTTAAGTTTTGTTCGAATTATTTATTTGTGTTAATTTGGCTTATAAACTAGACTTATTACATGTCTATTTATAGCCGAAGCTCACAATAATGAGCTTCTTTATAATAAACCCTTGATATAAATAAGATTTATAAAATTTTAAAGTTATGTTAGCTAAATTTGGAAAGTGTAGTACTCTTACAAAACATATCCTATGAATTGATTTTCATATAATTCAAATTTTATAGTTCATTTCAGTGTTTCGGCCTAAACTTAATTTTGCAGATCATTTGCAGATCAAATCGGGCAAAACTAGTTTCGGAGAGTTTCGGACTTATAGGGCGAAACTAAAATTCCTCTGGGCGAAACGTTTCGAACTTTGGGGGGGGTTTAGGCCGAAACACTGATGCCGTACCCACACTTGTATCTT